>RDPX01000079.1:2106672-2127893 GCA_003991215.1 Morbakka virulenta | reverse complement strand
TGAGGAAAAAGGACAGCTGTGAAGGAGATTGAGAAAAAAAGACAGTAGTGAAGGAGATTGAGAAAAGAAGAAAACAGGGAAGAAGATAATGAAAAAATGACAGCATAAAGCAAGATTGAGAAAAAAAGACAGCAGGGAAGAAGGTTGAGAAAAAAAGACAGCAAGGAAGGAGATTGAGAAAAAAAAACAGCAGTGAAGGAGATTGAGAAAAAAAGACAGCAGTGAAGAAGATTGAGAAAAAAAGACAGCAGGGAAGGAGATTGAGAAAAAAAGAGAGCTGTGAAGGAGATTGAGAAAAAAAGACAGCAAGGAAGGAGATTGAGAAAATAAGACAGCAGTGAAGGAGATTGAGAAAAGAAGACAATGAGAAAAGGCAAGAAGGTCTTTGTGGTTTTCTACTCTTTTCTAAAATAGATCTTTTGCAGTAATTTAGTTTACTTTAAATATTCTACCTGGCCGTCTTTATACAAATTCATTTCCCTCACTACATCGCTTGACTTCCCAAGAAAGCCAGATATTTGCTCCATGACTGTCTCTATGAAGAACCTAGCTTGTGAGAAACCTTTGGAAAGAAAATAGTAAAAGTTACTTTAATACTGATAGCTACATAAATAGATGCATCCACAAAGTCAGATTTATTTATTTTATTTAATAATATTTATAGACGATTACAACTTAGTTAAAAATAAACCGCTATCGTGTTCGTTCTGTATTTCTTTTGGTGGATTAAGAAGGTGGTTGTCATCAGCAGATCTAATGTAGTCATTTAACGAAAAGAATACATTACCATTGCATAGTAGCAATCCTTGTAGACTACTAAATTAATTTCTTAATGTAAATTAGAGAAAGTGCCAAAATCCAAGTCCCTCTGAAGGCACAGTCTGAGCTTCAATTGCTGGGGGGAAATGATGTTTTAAAAAATAAAAAATTGGAAAATGCATTACAAACATAAAAACCATATTGCATAAGATCCTCGTTTGTCTGACTAAAATTTAGGATTCCAACGTAGAAGAAAAATTTTACTATAGTAATGGCTTAAAATCATTCTATTGCAATAGTATTTTTAAGTTGATATATCTAAATACAGCTGTGTTATATAAGAATCCTAACCTTTTATTCAGTGGCAGTTAATTCAGTAATACTCGTACCTGTCACCTGGACATACAGCTGCTTTNTTCAATAGCAGCTCTCAACAAAAGTAAAACAAAGGTAGTCGACGCCAGAAGTCAGACTTCATACTGAAGCAAACAGATTAGTGAAAAAGATTGAGAAAGATAGACAGAAGGGAAGCAGATTGAGAGAAAAAACCAGAAGGGAAGCAGATTGAGGGAAAAAACAGCATAAAAGAAGATTGAGAAAAAAAGACAGCAGGGAAGAAGTTTGAGAAAAAAAGACAGCAAGGAAGGAGATTGAGAAAAAAAGACAGCAGTGAAGGAGATTGAGAAAAGAAGACAACAGGGAAGAAGATTGAGGAAAAATGACAGCATAAAGGAAGATTGAGAAAAAAAGACAGCAGGGAAGAAGGTTGAGAAAAATAGACAGCAAGGAAGGAGATTGAGAAAAAAAGAGAGCTGTGAAGGAGATTGAGAAAAAAAGATAGCAAGGAAGGAGATTGAGAATAAAAGACAGCAGGGAAGGAGATTGAGAAAAAAAGACAATGAGAAAAGGCAAGAAGGTCTTTGTGGTTTTCTACTCTTCTCTAAAATAGATCTTTTTCAGTAATTTAGTTTACTTTAAATATTCTACCTGGCCGTCTTTATACAAATTCATTTCCCTCACTACATCGCTTGACTTCCCAAGAAAGCCAGATATTTGCTCCATGACTGTCTCTATGAAGAACCTAGCTTGTGAGAAACCTTTGGAAAGAAAATAGCAAAAGTTACTTTAATACTGATAGCTACATAAATAGATGCATCCACAAAGTCAGATTTATTTATTTTATTTAATAATATGTATAGACGATTACAACTTAGTTAAAAATAAACCGCTATCGTGTTGGTTCTGTATTTCTTTTGGTGGATTAAGAAGGTGGTTGTCATCAGCAGATCTAAAGTAGTCATTTAACGAAAAGAATACATTACCATTGTATAGTAGCAATCCTTGTAGACTACTAAATTAATTTCTTAATGTAAATTAGAGAAAGTGCCAAAATCCAAGTCCCTCTGAAGGCACCGTCTGAGCTTCAATTGCTGGGGGGAAATGATGTTTTAAAAAATAAAAAATTGGAAAATGCATTACAAACATAAAAACCATATTGCATAAGATCCCCGTTTGTCTGACTAAAATTTAGGATTCCAACGTAGAAGAAAAATTTTACTATGGTAATGGCTTAAAATCATTCTATTGCAATAGTATTTTTAAGTTGATATATCTAAATACAGCTGTGTTATATAAGAATCCTAACCTTTTATTCAGTGGCAGTTAATTCAGTAATACTCGTACCTGTCACCTGGACATACAGCNCCAAAATCCAAGTCCCTCTGAAGGCACCGTCTGAGCTTCAATTGCTGGGGGGAAATGATGTTTTAAAAAATAAAAAATTGGAAAATGCATTACAAACATAAAAACCATATTGCATAAGATCCCCGTTTGTCTGACTAAAATTTAGGATTCCAACGTAGAAGAAAAATTTTACTATGGTAATGGCTTAAAATCATTCTATTGCAATAGTATTTTTAAGTTGATATATCTAAATACAGCTGTGTTATATAAGAATCCTAACCTTTTATTCAGTGGCAGTTAATTCAGTAATACTCGTACCTGTCACCTGGACATACAGCTGCCTTAGCAGTATTTAGTGCCGAACTGTAAAAATTTCTTTTCATGCAGGAAAAATCTGGATACGAATGGGGGGAGGCACCCTGGTGATATCTAAAGCATTTGAAGTACTGAAACGTAGGCTTGGATATAGAAGACAGAAAACCACAAAACTATTAAAAACCATCTAATGTAGCTTAACATTTTATTATTCCATAACACCAGTAGTTGTTTGATGTACTAAATCCAGGTTCAATAGCATTTTTCACGTAATGTCTACTCTCTTAAATGGAAGGTTCTTTGGGCTGACAAATCGTGGCACATTCCAGGAAGTTCCATCAGTATCCTTTGCCTTTCACTATCTGTTGGCCTCAACCAATGTAATTCTTTTCATTTATTTAACAATATATAACAGTCCGGTTTCTGGTTTTCCTCCTCACTTTTGACCAAAAATGGTCCAAGGACAGCGCCCTTTGCCACTCCTGTCGATCTTGGAAAGTGCCCAAGAAAGCTGAGTTTTCCTATACTATCAGTTTAGATAAGTCGCATCTATCTTTGCTATCAAAATTAAATCACGCTACCCCTGTTTGAAAATAAGCTTCGAATTAATCGTAACATTTTTGCAATTTGAACAGTTAAAGCGCGGTATCAAAATGTGATACCGGGAATTTTCTAAGAAACAAAATTTGTAGTTTTCAATGATCTTTTTATTTGCTAAACTTTTCAAAGTAAAATTTATTCTCCCCAACGAGAATCGCTGAATTTTAACTAAACCAGCTAAACTAAGGAAAGCATAAAATAGGACGATATATTTTATTACCTGGTCCTCTCAATGCAATGTTTGGTGACTTATGTGTTTTGCATTTCGTAATCCTCACATTCCAATTTGGACAATAATAAGCTGTAAAAAAACAGGTTATGGTTAACAGAATCTACACTCTTCAAATTATCAACTGTGAGTTCATTGGAGAAAGACCATCTCATAGAAAATAACCCAATTAATTGATTTTAAGATCGTTCTGTTACTGTTTTTTTGGAATTGGATGGTGCTACTCTTTGATAGCCTAAGGCCATTTTGGATGCCAACTAATGGCTAATTTATATCATCAACTATTGTGCTCTATAGCCACGCCAATCGCTATGCATACTGGTGTGCTTATTACGGTCTTCGATATAAAATTAAAAATAAGAGTTTAAATCTGAAGAGGATTAAAAGGACAGCTACGTCTAGGTTTTACATGGATAACAACAGTGTACTCTTTTCCATGTGTTTTGCATAGTTGTGATACTCTCAGTGACACCCCTAAATCACTACGTTTATGGCAATAATGTAGAACCTATAGTTCAGGTGTTAGAGTATGTGGCAATGATATTCATAGGCACTGGTTCGAACCTAGCTCGCTGTAGATGTATTTTTTACTTGTATGTGACTTGTGAAAAAAACTTTTCCCCTAAAATGGATATAAAACACACACAAAATGCTAACAATAAAATATCCATAAGTGTAGCCTAACCCTTCATTTTTCATTATTGTTTTTTAATCCTTTTTTGAAGTATGTCACAAAATCTAGTAGCTGCTAAACGTGAAGCTTAAACGTCCGAGTTACAGAAAATGCAAAATTAGGGCCACAAGTCATTTTTCTCTGGAATCATAACTATATAGGAGTAGCATGGTACTTGGTAATGTCTACCAACTTGCACTTGTGAACGTGACAAAAAATTAAAAATTAAAAGGAGCAAAACTATTATTTTTATTCATCAAGGTAAAGGACACTACTCAAGAGAGGCTAAAGGCATTAATAAACATAAGGTGGCGCGTCATGGCAGTCAACGTCCGACAGGATTCGACACCTTGAGAGAGAGAGAGAGAGAGAGAGAGAGAGAGAGATGTTTCAATCAACAGCAGGTAAGCAGGTCAACCTATTGGTTTAGAAAAGCTTTTTCTTTTAGGCAGGGGCGGCCTAGACGGTTAATCAGTGTCAATCAATGAATACCTATTTTTTTCCCAGGGTTTACGTGAATACGTTTCCTGCTATTTTTGAGCGATAAAATTGCACAGCAAACTATTCAATCATTGTTTTTAGTGAAGAAGCAAAACTGACAGCTTTCAGATACACTCCCGATTGAAAAAATACCTAACTGGCCCTCCCATTCTTTTATTCTTTTCTGAGTAGTTTTCCCGCAGCAAGATGATAATTAGATACAAAAATTTCGGCCTTTATCACGTATACTGAACTGACTACCCCAGACGCAAGGTATTCGTCTGGCGTTTGGCTTGTTCTTGTTTCTGAGAGCTTAATGACGAAAAATTCTATTAAATTAGCAATAAAAGACCCGACGCTTCGCTACAACATAGCCATTTTGCAATTTTTCTTACCTTGGTTAAGTGCTCTTGGAATCTTAGTGCGAAATAACAAGTGCACAGTCCTTGTAAATTTTAGGCAGGGAACACAAACTAGATTACTGAGGTAAATGGCCTAATTTTTTCCTTCGTGTTTGGTAGCAGTTAATTTCCTTATTTCAGTTTTATTAAATTTAAAAAAATATTTGAGAACGTGGCCCAGCCGAGTGTGAGTGAAAAATTTTCAATCAAAAGAGATTTATTCTTAATTGTATGGCAATTAAGTTAATTCCGTTTTGTAACAAAAATAGTTTATTTCAATATCAGTTAATTAGTATGCGATAGTTTTTAATATGTAATAACCACCTGATACCAGTTTTTTCTAAACTTGATTTGGAGAAAAATAGGTGCTTTACCCGATCCAAAAATTTAATAGTATGCAAGGACGAAACATTGAACACCCCCCGCCCCCATCCCCAACGATCGTGCATGGTAAGACAAAAACCTTTATTTAAACTGCAGAAATACAGCTACAACTATTAATAACATTGAAATAGAATAAAATATTACCCCTATTCCCATCGTTTTCTATTAGAATGACATTAACTTAATATTCTTAGATATACGCGTCTGAAGAAATCAATGAACAATGTAAGCCTCCTGCCAAGCCAGAAAATACCTACGAAATGCATTCATTGAATGTGTAAAGGTAATCCTTTTCAAATCTGTTCGGACAGTTATGATCTTAAGATCCCATACTTGTAACACATTTGGGATTAATGACACAAAAAATAAAATCCCAAATATCTAAATAATAATAATAATAATAATAATAATAATAATTACCACTGTCTATATAATACTTGACGCAATGAACGTCTGTGTTATGATCTCCAGCTCCTATATCAGCAAAAGCGTCAACATCAATGGCTTGCAAAAGTCCATCTTTCGAAAATCCAACCTTAAATTACAAAATTGAGATACTGTCTAAAGTTTCTCTTTTTTTATCAACTGTACAGTATTTCCTGTTTAATACACATAACATAAAAAGCAACTATAGTAAACTATCACCACGCAGAAAAAAAATAATTTAAGGATATGCCAGAATACGAAGAAATTAGGATGGCTACAGATGTTCCAAATTGGGTCACCTCTTACTTGATCAATTAGTTTTTATAGAACATTGTTGACTATATTATAAAATGTAGTAGTTATGGTAGTCGATTAGGATTTTTAACCTACCGTAATTATTCTATTAACCGCAAGGTGCGCTTAAATAATTCTAAAGGGTGCGCTTATTCAAAGGGCGCACATATTTGAGGGAGTGCGCTTATTGGAAAAGTCATTCAACTTATAAAGCACTAAGTATCAAAAATATTTTTATCAATTCCAACATTACGAAGTCAACTTACAAACCACTGAATGTTTAAAATATCAACGTCGACATTCATCAAGTTCAAAAGTGAAATTGACAAATACAAAGATATCTGTAAACATAGGAACATTGTGATTTACGCACATGATGTTAAAAACAAAATAGAATATACTCCCTAAAATAGATGTTTTTAGTGCTTTTATTCTTGACCTTCAATTTTTTACTTTGAAAAAAGGGTGCGGTCGTTGGAAAGGAAATCTGCCAAAGAGGGTGCGCTTAATTGAGGGAGTGAGCTTATTAACTATTTTGGGTTCCAAAAGGTGCGCTGAATCTAGGGGTACGCTCATTCGAGTGGTGCGCTTACTCGAGTAAGGTGCGGTAAATCGAATAACTACGGTAAAAGTTTTCTTCAGAATGTGTCTACAAATAGGTATCTGACCTCAGGCGCTCCAGGTTTTTTGAAGTATACCCATTTAGTCGGGGAAGATTTGAATCTTTGCTTCCTAAGCCAGGTTGTAAGTCGTGCCTTGGGGGATTTTAACAACAAATAAAAAGAAGAGGACAAAGCGAATTATACTCTAGGACTACGATTTTATTTGTCCGTAAGAGGTAACATTTTTAAAAACCGAGTTTTTATTGTGTATTAAGAATATATTGTTTTGTAAATAATGCATTTTTTCTGGTAGCGAATGTCAACTTATGATTTTTTTTATTTTCTAATGGCTTGGTCATGCTTTCTAGTGCATTATCTGACAAAAATGCATAGTAAAATAAATAAATATTTTGAATAATTATAATTACTACTTTACACTGCCTAAAATTTTAGCTTTAGAATGGAAAAACATTTATTTACAATTCTGGAGTACGACTGGTCTAATGGACACAATTAGAAGCAAACAAATAAAGTAACGTGAAATTAGAAGAGGAAATATTAGCTAATTTCTATATCGATAATTTATCTATTTTCATTAATAATAAGAATATAACAGGAGCTTAGAATTTCAATATATGGCATGCCCTACACCTGACTGACTCTCATTCCATGAAAATATATGTGGCTGGTAAAGTTCTGTGATCCATAGAGAGTGAAAGGACTTCCTAGGTGCACATTTTGTCACTGGATATTTGAGGGCTCAAATATTCGTTTGGGTGCAAGCGGGATTGATATTGTTAAACAGCAAAACACTTGTTTGAAGATTGATATGTGTGTGTTGTGAAAGTACGTCAAATATAAAGCGCTGGGCAGTCGTGGTCTTCCTCTTTTGTTCGCTAGGTATGCTTTTGCAAGTTTAAGCAAAGTTTATGTATTACAATTTTTAAACAACTTACTGGTTGAATAATATATTCATATGTATTTAAAAAATTGGTTGATAGGGATTGCTAATATTTTCATACTTTCCCTTGTTTTGCAAACGTGTGACAACAAAATGTTTTGCGTTGGAAGGAAAGTCGTCTCTCTGTGAGTGTCTCAGCTCTATAGATTAGGATAAAGCGTCCAAAGATAGTACATTGGGCAAGGTTGCATTGTTTAAATCAGAGATACAGTTTTAAAAATAAAATTCTTGAGAGAGCGTAGCGTCAACAGCTTAGTTGGTTGAGCATGATACTATGAAAGCCGAGGAAGCTGCTTAAAAGTTCAAAGTTCAAAGTTCAGGTCCAGCGGTGCGCTGGACCTGAACTTTGAACTTTGAACTTTTTTACCTATTTTTACATTTCTTTCCCGCTATTTTAAAAAGCCTCTCCTTCGATCAAATTTTTTGCTCCATTCAAAAGAAATAAAAACATTAACAGATTTACCTTATACTGAAATAAAAAAGGTGCTCGGCTTCCATTTAACTTCATGTCGGTGCTATAGTCCAATGATATCCGAACTGGTCTAAGATGAAATAGTAAAGGAAACACAAATTACATTTTCTTGTACCAAGTGGAAGCCTCTTACAAAATTAAACAGATATTGACACAGCTTTCTTTTCTTTATTTTTTATCCTTAGTTTTCTATTACCAGTATCGATATAATTATTAGCTATTAGCAGTGCTCAATAATATAAAAATATTAGAGTTATCCTGCTATCCTAAGGTGAACGACAAAAAAATTAACAAAATTTAGTTTAGAACTGTCAGTTTCATGTTTTGTTGATTTTTTTTGTCGTTCACCATAGTTTTCTATTATGAATACAATAAAGTAAATAGAAATGTTGACTTTATTCCTACATTGCCAAGAGGCAATGCCCTTAATTCCAAAACACAAAAAGGAAAATGAATTTGCTGGTATTAGTAATCATTAGACCAAATTAAGATGTAATAAGATATTTATTACAGTTTACGCTTAAATTATTATGTAGCTAGTTACCACCACTTTACGACTTCAAACATTACCCAATTAAGGCATCTTGAAAGTGCCTACGTTTCTTTATACAATTCAAATAAACCAAAACATTAAAGAAAATTCAAGCAATATATTTTTTCTGTTAGTGGGTGGTGTAATCAAAAAATGGTAGACATGTATTCGTATCTTAACGTTTTAAATATTTTGTTTAAGTTTACGTGAATCCAGACAGCTTCTGCTTACTTGCTAATGATTTTATCCTTGGTGAGAGTGAGTATACGATAAGGTTTTAATGATTCTATTTTGTTACTTGTCTTACCCACTAAATCAGTATAGAAGGCTATTATACAATATCTGAGAAAATAAATGAAACCCTCGAAGCTGAACTTTTCCCACAAATTTTGATCTTATCCTATAGAATCCTCTCCAGCAAGATTTGGCGGCCTAGAATTCTTTAATATGCATGCTTCTGGCAAAAAAACCCTCATCTTTATACAGATTGCGTTGTTTTTCGGGTACTTACTGTGACAGGCCAGATAGGCGGATTTGTCTTAGCGTCTCTTTAGCAATTAAGAATGGAAAAAATATCCCAGCCACTTCCTAGTAATATCTTATCACACACATCTGGCTACGTGCAGCCGTTAGCTAACTCGACCACAACAGTATTGCTACTGTCTTAATAACGCCAAGGTAATAAGAACTAATTATCCTGTATGACTACATAATGTATATTATTAAATGGCATGAAATAAATAATATATGCATAAACTATTAATAATAATACATAATTTATACATATTACATTTTACGTATTGCATATTTGCTTGCGTGTGTAAGTGTGTGTATAATATTGTACACAACAATTTGTACATACATATCAAGTATGTCGTATTTTCTCACGTTACACCAGACTATTAGACGCTTTATCTTCAGTGTATTAGGTAAATTCTTTATTTCAAGTTCTTCTTCTGCGTTGATATTTTCTGTTTGATTTTTTTGTGAACACTTATAGAACTTTGTGAAATAATTTTATACCTTTCAAGGATATGTGCTGTGACAGCAGCTGCTGCTGCAACTTGTACCGAAGCTCTGCTTTTACCACCAAATCCACCTCCGCATTTTTGATTGAAGACAGATACTCTAATAATATCAAAACGGGGATACTTAATTACGATACAATAAATAATAGTACTTAATTATTAACAAAGAGGACAAGTCTTAGGATATAATTTAGGCTTTACTTTACAGCTAAAATATGAGCATATTATATATGATTTATATAAAATCTGTTCTTTAAGGTAAGTTGAATCACTATTGCTTAAAATCAGTATAAAATTATTATTATTACGTTAAAGGACTTATTGAATTAGCACTAAATATACGCTGGTCTCTATAACTAGTAGACAGGAGAAAATAGTCTTAACAGAGTAAAAAGGTGTCATATGACATTTTTGGTTTACACCATTAAAAGTAACAGTTGATGCTAAAACCCAGTAAACCTTTAATGAAAGCTATCAATAGAAGTTTCATTGGTAGTAAAATCAATATTTAAGTTCCATAAACCTTAAACACTGAAGAAAAGAATTTGATTATCTTCTGCAACCACATATTCTAAAACCATTTTTTTTTCTCCAGACTTATGATTGTGATGCCAGAGTTAACTTCCTCTTATAAGTGAAAGTTTTCACCATATTAACACCTTTACTTTTCAGAACAAAGGACCATTGAAAGGAGACAAGTTTTGACTGATGTTGTGCATCCCTAGGAAGAAATTCTTACTCCGTGATACTTCTTCACGTCACCATATAGAAAGACCTTTATACTTACAGCTAAACAATTATCATTAGTCTCTAATAATCAGTATTAATATTATTATCATTATCATTATCATTAAGATTTTCCTTCCTTCACGCCAGTCATTGTTTGGCGCATTTTGTTTAGGCAGGGGATTGAATCGCTTAATCTTGGGTGTCCAGAGTCCTCCTAATTACCTTTGCTGTTCCAAACACATAAGTCTTTTGCAATACAGATATCATTTATACAAGTTGTTCAGTATATATCTTAAAGTTTTTGCTCAGTGTACCAAGGGCTTCGATGGTGACGGATATTATCACTTCTTCTAATGTTTTCGTACTTTTCTCTGTTATCTTCTTCCCTTTTGATCACTTTTCCTTCAAACAGGCATCCAGCATCGATGATTTTGCATCTTTTTGTCTCTTTAACGTGTAGGACAATGTCAGGTCGGTTGTGATTCAACTGCTTATTTGTTTGAACTCTAAAATCCCACAAGATCTTTCACTTTCCGTTCTCTAGAACGCCAGCTGAACTTTGGTCGTAACATTTCTTTGTACATTCAAAACCTCACTTTTTGCAAAGCTTCCAATGGATAAATTTCCCAGCCCTATCATGTCACCAATTCGTACATTGAATTTGAGCCAAATTCTCACATTTAGCCACACTCCATTTCCGCAATAGTTTCTTCTCGTTTTCCACTCATTCCAAAAACAGGTGAAACATCCTGTTTATCTATATGGCTACAAATAGCATTTGTCCTCAACGCCTGATCTTGAGCACACATCAGCATTCTCCTTGTCTCTTTCTTCAGCGTACCTTTCCTTACCTACCCCATAACTCTTATTCCTTCAGTCAGCTTTTCATACTGGACATGTAGCATCCTCTCTTTATAAGCTTCTATCCTTTTCACCTTGATGCTGCTTCTGCTGTTGATGATGATGATAATAATGATAATGATGATAACGATAATTTTTTTTTCAATGTCTCGAGATTGATCTTTCTTCTCAGTAATTTCATATGTGATCACGTACAACAACAAGTTATAGGGGCAATCCACATTCTCCTTTTGGACTTGGCAGCTCAGTACAAGCCTTAACATCCGCGCTGTTCCTAATAAAGCTGTTTTCTGTGCGTGTGAAATTTTTAAGTAGATACCTATATTTATTACAAATTTTTCTGAAAATTTAAAAAATTTAACAAGTTTTTACTGACAGCATCCAACACTCCTTCAACAATCGGAATCACAGTCACTTGCTTTATTTTCCATAATCTTGCTATTTCATCCTTCAACATTCTGTACTTTTCGATCTTTTCTTATTCTTTTTTATTTTTCTCGCCTTTGACAATTTACTGAAAATGTATTAAAAATAATATTCAATTTTCTGTTCGAACAATGATGCAAAGCTGGAAACGTAAATCTTACTTGTTTGCGTTAATTCCTAAAATCTTGGCTACGCCCTCTTGAACTCCTGAGGCAAACTGTGTAGAAGAATAGACTTCGACTTCTTTCTCTCTGATCACAACCGCACTTGTCTGAAAGAGAAATATGATTCATAATGCTTTCAAATGCTAAGTTTACCATTATGAAATCAACATTGTCTGCTATAATTGCTTATCTGAATACTGTTTTCGTTGGTCCAGTTTGTAATAAGTCTAACTATTCTACTAGCTTCTTCCGCACTACATCCAAAACTTTAATTCTTTTTCATACTTTTGCTGTACGGATTAAGTTGATCTTCCTTTCTCTCAATTCTCTACTAACCTTTATTTTAAGCCTCTCTGTTTTCTCCCCTCTTTTTCCTGTTACCTCCTAGACAAGATAAGTGATCCCTTGCAGTCTTGTCGAAAGTGAATATGAGTTTAAAATACTCAAAGTAAACATGGATTGAAAAAATGAGATGATGTACATCCTAAGCAACCGACAAAATGATTAACATGTTCACAATAGTATTTTACGAGGTTTAGCCCTCAGCAAGGATAGAAGCAGATAAATTGTAAAGTACTTTTTCATTTATTGCCTTTTTCTTTATACTTCCCATTATTTCTGGTTCAGGACACCAGCTTTTAATTTTACTTCAAAAATGTGCATAAACTAGTTCGTCACAAATACGGAAAAACAAATTAGGTGTAGTACGTCCAGAAATATGACTTAGGCTCAAACAGGGAACTTCTCACACATTAAGATAATGATCAACCACTCAAACAATACTGAACCCATCCCTTTTAAAATTAAACCAACAATTGTATTCTTTCCTCTATTTACCAAACCAATACAAAACAGTGATATGCTAATCTCATCCTAATATCATGCTAAAGGTATATTGGTATATGCCTAGCTACGTTTCCGGACTACCTCCTTTCATCAGGTAATTTTTCCGGACTACCTCCTTCCATTTTTCCGGAATACCTCCTTCCATCAGATAATTTAAGAGATAAAAAACAGGTTAAGTACAAGACAGTGTGCATTTATTTTTGGACAAATAATTTTTGTGTATCTACGAGTTCAAGGAAATATTTTTCTCTGTTGTTTCTTTCTTAAGCTTCTGTTTTCTTATGTTTTCAAAGCTAGTAAATATATCACAGGTGGATGATTCAAAATATTATTGTGGTGGTTTCTATCAGTATGTGAAAGATAATTTCTTCAGTTTTCTTGCAATCCAATTCTGTGCCTGTTTCTTTTCCAGTCATAACTCTGGTCAAAGTTTCAACAAAAAAATATGAGGAGTCTTGAAACTTGGCTGCACGTAAATCAATTTTGTTTTCTTATGCATTTAATGTAGCCAAATGTTAGAAGTAAAATATTTGTTCAATTTTTCTTATGTCTCTACGAAATGTGATTTTCTTTTTGGAATATTCTTCAGATACAAAAAGTTTAAATGCCTATCTATCCCGGTTGCCCTTATGAAACTTACTAAATGTTCTAAAAATTATACGTTCTTAATAAAAGAAAATTATTAAAGAAAAAATAGCACGCTATGAAAAGCAAAAAGCTGAGACAAGCAGATATGGAAACAGACATAGGTAGATGATGGGTAGGATAGTATGACAGAAAGAAAAAAATCCAAGACAATAAGGAAGACAAAAGGTTTGCATAATCGTACTTTTATAACCTGTTAAGCAAACGTCGTCTGAAGTCATCAAGTCCTATAAAGAATGTAAGCCATGTATTGATCATTACATTTCATCATTAATTAGGATAAGTTATTGACGTCAATTGTGGCTAAGGAAAAATTAAGAATATTCGTTGCAGCTCTAAAATGTAGTATTCCTGCATAGAAGAAACATAACAGCTGAAGTGTGATTTGACCTCTTCATTTTGTCATAATGGTCTTACCTGAGGCTCGAGATAAAAGTGATGCATCGATGCAATTTCAAGTTCACCTTCAATGATGAAGTCACATTTTTCAAACGATTCTGTTAGAATAACACGACAAAAAAATATCAACATCCAGGTCCAAAATATTTAAACAACAATTTTAGTGTACAGAAAGATAACAAGTTAATTGAAAAGATTTGTTAAGCAACCTGCTTATTATAATAATTTTGGAAAGATTGGGATTTTTAGGGATGTATTCGCCAGCTATCCTTCATAGGTCACATCCTAAGGCATGGCAGTCGAGAAAAAACTCTTCTTACGGGCATGGTTATTGCAAAGAGAGGCAGAGGTAGACCAAAAACTGGACTGAGCGATAATATCAAAGACCTTTGTGGGTTGACAATGGCAGAAGCAACCAGAGTTGCCCAAGACCGAAACATCTGGAGACAGCTGGTGAAGAGGGTCATGGCTTCTCGAAATCGAGCTATCCATTCCTGATGATGATACTCATGATACCCAAACAGTGGAGGTTATATTCTTAAGCATATATAGCTTTTGGGAAACAATTAAGTTCTATTGCCTATACTGCTTTGCTCACGAACAGCTTCTGTATTTTAAGTGGAATTTTCCATAGTTGATCGTATGTATGACAACTATATACTATGACACAAAAATGGTTGTTAAGGTTAGAAAAAATGTGTATTACAACAAAATATAACATAGTCTTTTTATCTTATTAGTTGCTCGTGATAGTACTCGTCCGAGAGAGTTGGGTCCAGTTTCGCATGTGTTGTGTGTGTTTTGCTCACAGTAATATATCAGTATTTTGTCTTTCATATAAAAAAGCGGAAACTAGTGGAAAGTAAACTGACGGAATCTGAATAATGGCGGCAATGCGAACCGTCATGCTCTTGTTTGTTGTAATGTTTTATGGATTTTCAAGCATCAAACGAAGTCTTTCTACGACAGAATATAATAAGGATTTGAAATTATATTCAAAACTTTTATTAGATTTATGGTCGAATAGTACAAGCAAATTCGAAGATTCCAAAGTTTATAGAAATATTCGGTTTGTTTACTTCTAATGTTATGTGTTGATGTAGAACCATGTCCTGGACTTTCATCACAAGATTTGCACGATATATGTAATGTTAAGGGGATGAAATTGTGCCACATAAACAGGAATGTCAACATCGCACAATGGTCTATGCGAGGCACTAGCTACAGATCCTCAGTTAGATGTTATTACTCTTTCTGAAACACACATATGTATCAACTTGTACGATAACCTCTATCATATTACTTACTGGGTATACATTCATAAAGAGAAATAGGAGTAAAAAGGTAAAGCAGGAGACGTTGGCATCTATGTTAAAAACAGTATCAACTGGAAAAGGAGAACAGACCTTGAATTCAAAGAACTCGAAAATATATGGATTGATATTTTTATAAACAATTCAAAAACTCTACTCATATGTGTTATGTATCGACCGCCCGTTGGATCAAAATATTTATCAAAGAACTTTTTAAACTGCTTCTTCCAACTATTTTATAAACTCGATTGTATAATTTTTTTCATTTTATCCGTAGACAGCAGAAACATTTTAAGTATCGATAATACCATCAGATGATATGTCACACACGTTTCTTTCTTGAAAAAGAAAACTGAATATTAGCATAGCACAGAACATGTCAAAACTCAGTACGTCATCTTCATGCCAAAAACAATAATGGACTTTGATCAACTTTCCTCTACAAATTTCATAACAATAGTATGTAAAGAAAATGCTTTTACAGCTCACAAAGTCCACTATGTACCCCAAAAAGTGCTCTATTAAAGGATCATAAAGAGATCTAGCACATTCTGAAAACTTAACATTTCCCAAGAAATTTTTAAAGACCTAGCCAAATGTAATAAAGAATATCTATTAATCAAACTTTACTGAACAACAAAGACTGTGCAATTTTTTAAGTCAACATTTTCATCCTAAACTTATACCGTAGGAACTGATGTCCAATTGGCAGCTTTTAGAGGTAAAATCCTATTATTCAGAAGCAGAGCTCTCAACAGGTGTTCAAAAAGTAGCAAACACAGCAAACAGAAATAGAACACATAAACAAGATACGCTGGGAGATGGAACAAGGAAAATACAATGATATATAGAAAAGTAATGGAATAACAGGCCAGCAGAAATGTAAGTACTAAGTAAAAAGATTGTGAGAAGAATGGTGAAAAACATAGGCTAGATGTTTCGTATATGTTATATATGTAGCAAAGGTTATCAAAAACAACTTTATAATGTAGAAACACATAAAATATTTAATATATTAGCTAATTCAAGTGTTTTCTATTTCTTCCTTCCTTTTTCTTTGTATAAACAATATTAACAGTTCGTAAAGGCATGGAATTTTTATACCACCACCCTCATAACAATGGCAATATGGAGGCCCTACTTGTAGGTCTGTTGACTCTTGCACCATGTCTCTTTCATTCAATCGTAAATTCTCCGGTTTTAAGTAATCCCGTTTTTTTTCGAAATTTATCAAAACAGCTACACTTTTTTTTAAGTAACCTTACTAAGGTTACTTTAAAAATATCAATGTAAGGTTACTTTCTTTGAGGTCAGGGCCGTTTACTTATCGCTTTATGGTTACTTTGAAGAATTTCTAAGTATTTATCAAATATCATGCTTATTTTAAGAGCATGTTTACTTCTAGAACGTTAAGGTTGTAATTGAAACCAGCTTTCAATGATTTGAACTTCTTCTGGTAAAAACAAATGGCCAATTGGCTTCGGTGTAAAATTAGCAGATATTGACAGTACTAAGTACCCACTGTGGAGACAATCAAATATGTGGTAGTGTTTCTCAGGAAACACAGGTGGAATTATTCAGATTAATTAGAGATTATCAGAACAACTTACTCTGTGTATCTCCAACAATGATGTGGGGTTCGTTATTTGGAAAGAACATTTCCTGTTGGATACTTTCTTTCACATTGAGCACTGGTTTTCTCTTGTTTTTTACTTTAACCTGTACAACATCTGCAATTTCATTTGCATGTACTTGGGTATCTAGAGAGGCAAATTTAATTACAACTTTGAAAGATGCAGCAAAGTCTATGAGAATAAGAAATTAGGCTACACAATTTCAAACAAGTATTAACCTTGCAACTTGCTTTTACGATACCAACACCATAAACCAAATGAGCTAATCAAACCTTCAAGAAAACTATCTGTTTACACAACAGATTCACCTACTATTATTTTTCAAACTGGCAAGCGTTACTGAACACATCACATGGAAATTTATGAAGGGAATTTTCTTCGTCTTAAACTTAAATAGAGCATTCTGATCACTTAAACTAACTAATAGTCTATGGTTTGCTGGTCACTTTGTTAGTCAAACTGAACCAAAAATTTCTTTGAAAAGACAATAGAGTACCTACTGTGAAATCAAAAATAGTTTTAAAAAATCTTAAAAGCATTTTGTAACGGGCATTGATGACGTCTGCCCACCCCCTTTATCGCCCTAATGCTTTGTCTCGATAACGATGTCTGAGTACTTTTATAAGGACCCCCCAAAAAATACTTTTACTGATTACAATGTATTCTCCCCTCTTTTACCTGCAACAGCTATTCCCACAGCTTGGCCTGCAAACATTATCTCAGTAGAGCATAGTATCTAATGGAAATAAATAATAATTAGAAACTAACTATTAACTACTAGTAGTAATATTTAAAGAGTAGCAGAGCCTAACGTCCAACCTGTTATTGAAAATGTTTTGTGTGAAAATCAAAATGGATTTTACAAATTTTGCTCAACCGTCGGTTAACTACTAATTGAGAGGAGTTATCAAAGACGTGGAAGCCAGAAAACGTCAGGCAGCTAAACATTTCGTAAATTTCGTAATAAAAATGTAACTTTATCTTCACGGTATCTCTCAAATGGCAATACAGGGAATCAAGGCATTAAAAAAGAATGCTAGTCGTACAGCCCCCCTTCTGGTGAAGATACAGATTTCTTTGAGCTATTAGCTGGTGCGTTACAAGTTGACACCTAAGTAAATTACCTCTCTAGAATCTGTTTTAGTAAAATCGTCCATGTCCATGGATCTGAACAATAATCTTGAATGTACTTTAAATAAGGCATACGCACACAACAATCCAAGAATCACCATCATCGACGTAGATTACGCTAATGGTACTGCACTGCATGCAGATTAAACCAGTGACACTGAAAACTTTTACCACGTGCCCGAGAAAGCAGCAAGTAATATCGGACTCAAAATAAATGCTGATGAAACAAAGTATATTATTCATAGTATATTATTCAATACGATTTGATGAAGTCTAAAAATCAAGAACGACAGTTTTGCGGACTCTAACCGAACTCGCGACAGCTTGAAAGTCTGAACTTAGTACCGATCTCAAATGGAACTTTTTTCCAAACACTGTCGAAACAGTTCTGATCTGTGGCTCAGTCACATGGACACTGACGGAGAAATTAACAAAATGAATGGTAGTTACACACGAATGCTACCGGCTGTACTTTAAATTCATTGGTAAAGCCGTCTAACTAAACAGGTCCACTACATCTCTCTACCACCCAACACAACCATCTTATGAGGAAGACGCTTTAGATAAGATGGACATTTCTGAAGAATAAAACTCGAACTCGCTAGCGAAGCACTACTCTAGTCGTGTCAACATGGTCTTACTGGAAGAGGGCATCATGTGCCTACTTTCAAATGTAATATTTGCGAAGACTCCAGCAATCCAACCAAATACCTCCCAGCAGCAATGAACAACAGGAAGAATTGGAAAGACAGAGTCGCGGCAAACCAAGCACACTCGATAAGTGACCTGATAAGAAAACCAAATCAGACAAAAGGAACTAGTCAGCACCTATTCTTGGATTTTAACAGAGCATTGGAAACTGTCAATTATGGGAAGCTGATTAAAAAATTATGTAAGTATGTAGAGAATTGAAGAGAAGAGTTAGGAAGCTGAAAAAGCTTACAGCATGTCTATACCTGTCATTAAGTGAGGCAGACAACCACGGTGAGATTGACACAAACTAGCAGATTTAACGTCTTGAACTTCTGTTTCTTTGGAGAAAATATCAACAATAAATTACTAAGAGCACTTAAAAAACAAAACATTTACACTAAATTTGAACTACATCTCAGAAAAAAAAAGATTACTGCAGACTACTTATTTCATCTGTTTTTAAAGAATAGAAATAATAATAATAATAATAATAATAATAATAATAATAATAATAATAATAAAATCCCCTTTGGGATGCATTACAACATGGCTTTTTGTGCCTGTATATTGTTGTTTTTGTCACCAGCCAGGGTAATAACAAATATCCAGTCTAAATTTAATGCTACAATACCAGACTTAATACTAGTACTAAGATATTTTTCTATGTATTGTCAGATACCAGACTAGGAATGGGGAGTGCTGTAGTCATGAGTTGTTGCCATGCACCAACAACCCCTTGAACAGTGTGCCTTACCTCACTGGTTGTGGGGTGGCACTTGCAAGGTTGAAGGGATGTTGCTATTTTAGTTTGTTTTATTATTTCATCTCACTCCTGTGGCTACAGTACATGTGCCAGCATTCAACTTACCTGGCTTGTTGCTGGGCACTGAATGTGGGGCTTTCACTTATCCATCACTAGATGGTGTGTAACCGCTCGAACGTACAACAACATACTCATAAAATGACTGTAAGAGAGTGCTAATTTCAAAAAATTCATTTAAAAACTTTTCCTCAAACCTTCTTACAATCTTACCTCATCAAAATGATATTTGTAAGGCTCGCAGACTGCGTTTGAACCAGGTATATCCTCGTTGGTAATGATATCAATAAACCCAGGCATTTTCTAAAACGTAAGGAGTTAACAAGTACACAAAACCAATTTCAACACGTTTCATACAGTGGACGTTTAAGATGAAGTATCTTTATAATTGGACATTGTAGTCACAACAGCCAAGGTAAGTGACCAAAAATGTCATATTTACATTAGCTGCGACCATACATTAACTGAAGAAATAATGGTTAATAAAACAAGAGTTTCAGTAAAAAGGGGATATTTTTTAAACGTATTACTGTATTTCTTAGACTAAGCACCCAACTTTAGTCAAGTGAAACCTGAAATAGCATCATGTCTTACTTCCAGCCCCACTCTCAAACCCTCTCTTAATTCATTAAACAACGTTTTGAATAAAAGCTTACTAATTAACACTGAATATGAGAAAAAAAAAATTTAAATAGGTATTACCCAGATACAGGCTTCCCCGGGTGAAGCCTGTATCTGGTGCAAACATAAGACAGGTGCAAACATAGGACCGAATAGAATTTGTAGCAAAGTTTGAAATTCTCTAATTTTTTTGCAGCCTCTTGAATTAACTAAGGATGTGAAAAGGTTCCCATATTCTACATATTTATATATATATATATATATACAGTATATATATATATATATATATATATAAACATATATATAATATATATAAATTTATATTTAAAATGTACGAAATTCGTAATGATTAATTAAACACAATCAACTGATTTGACTCCTTTTATCTTAAACTACCACATACTTCACCTCCTACTAATATTAACAAAAAAGAATTATTCTTATCTTTGAAAGTCATGGGAACGTTACTAAAATACATAAACTTTATTTTTTGGCTCTTCAAGGGGAAAAAATAAGGAAATAGTTTGTAAAAATAATAATACCATTTGCAGATACTTTTTCAAACAAATCTATTTGTAATTCAAAATGGATTTGCTAAAAGATCAATCATACCTTTGCTTTTTCTATATCAAGACCAACAAAAGTTGCAGATGCCTGTAATGTTAATTAAAAATATATAAATTGTGGTAAATTGTAAAAACAAAAACAAAATTCTTAAATTCCTTTTTGACGGTTTCTTAAGCAATGATGAAAAAGGAATTAATGAGTATCCACCTCATACACTTCTTCACATGAAAATACGTTACATTGAAAATATTCTAACCTTGATTCCAACATTCTTGTGTTTTCCTTTACCATAAAATAACAAATAATTTATATAATCGTGTGCTATCAGAGGAAGGGCACATTCTTGAAAAATTAGTTGAATATCCACTTACAAACAATAGGTTGAAGAGCAGAGTTCCACTTTCGAATCGCATGCACCTTTTAGCTTCCACCATAAACGATACAGCATCTGTCAAATCTTGGGCTGCTAATGTGTGGAAACAGCGATGGAGTAATACCGACAACCAGCTTTCTCAATTTATTCCTGAACCTAC
>RDPX01000079.1:2073279-2106542 GCA_003991215.1 Morbakka virulenta | reverse complement strand
TATATAACAAATAATTCAATCAAATATTAAATATATTCTTCGTTTTTCTGTTTCAAGAAACCACAAAGAAACAAGACTATTTTTGCACTAGATCGATGAAAAAGCTACAAGTTAACCGCAATAATTTAATTGTCATCTTTATTATTATTTTAGTTAGTTCGTTAGTTAGTTCGCTAGTTCGTTAAATAATCATTTAGTTAAATAATTAATTAGTTAATTTGTTACTTAATTGGTTAGCTAATTAGTTGCTTAATTAGTTAGTTGATTAGTTGCTTAATTAGTTAGTTTAGTTAGTTACTTAGATAGTTAATCACATAGTTAATTAGTTAGTTAATTAATTACTTAATTAGTTAGTTAATTAGTTGCTTAATTAGTTAGTTAATTAGTTAGTTACTTAGATAGTTAATTAGATAGTTAATTAGATAGTTAATTGGTTAGTTAATTAGTTAGTTACTTAGATAATTAATTAGATAGTTAATTAGTTAGTTAATTAGTTACTGAATTAGTTAGTTAATTAGATAGTTAGTTAGTTTTAGTTAATTAGTCACTTAATTACTTAGTTAATTAGATAGTTAATTAGATAGTCAATTAGTTAGTTAATTAGTTAGTAAGTTAGTAAATCACACGAACAATGACGTGAACAATATTCACTACGTTTAACAATGGTCAGAAGTAAAAAGGTCAGTCTTAGTGGTTAACTTTCTTTATTTAATGGAAGTGGAATTTATTATCTGTTCATATGGGACTTCCAGTAACAATCCTGAATTCTAAGTCTCTCTTGAAGCAATGGGTCAAAAGTTGAAGGGAAATTAAATATTGAAAGAATTCAGTAAAAAATTACTTTTTTATGTAGGATTTTAGCAAACTGTTGTTCATAGCAAAGTATATTAGTGACTGTAAGTAATAATTTATTTATGAAACTTACCCATATAAAATTACACAATACTTTCTTGTTTTCTGTTAAATTTTTTTTATACTTCAATAAATAGTAATAAACAATACTATTTCTAATAATAAACAATACTTCAGGCAGATGAAACACACTCTAATAATATTAACAGGTATCTCTAGATGTGTGTAATACCTTCATGACTTAAGTATTAATCTTGAAAAAGGCATCAAGTTGAATGGTAGTCCACAAAAACGAACAAACCAGTATGTATAATTAGATTTCAATAAACCAGATTTTTCACCTTTTTCTTGGATTAACTACAGAGACATTAGACTTTGATAATTCTTCTTTCTAAAGGTTTTTTTCATAATGGATAGTGCATCCGCATTTTAGATATCAAATATAGTATCATAAATGAGAGATATGAAATTGTCGATAATGCAATTGAAAGGGCATTTGATAATAATTCAGCAGAAATTTGTATATAAAGGAATTTTTTTAATGTAGGTAATTTTTTTTGTAAGTTATAAAATTGTACAAAGACTTTCCTGAATGATATCAAAATATTATTTTCTTATATGTAGCAATTAAATATTCATAGGATTAACTTTTTGGACATTAAGTAGCCATAAGAATTTTTAGGTTTTTAGATTTTAGTCATTAGTTCCTCTAAATTTCCGCTATTCAATTTAGGCTCGTTTTTCAGCATTTTCAGTGCTTTACTATGTGCTAATATAGAAAACTCCCTATTCTCATTATGTTAGCAGTTTTTACAGTATATGTAAAATACTGATGTGTTTTTATGTATATTTTGCATATTTGTATTTATCCTGTATAAACATTAATTTAATAATAATTCTTCTGGCTTCTAGTCTACGCATCATTCCTTCTTTGTCAACAATGCTCTGTTTTTGTTAATTAATTACTTGATTAAATAATCATTTTGAAGCTCACAAAAGGTTATGGTCCAAAGTCTTTGTGTCTCGTTAGAAATTTGAATTCGCTGATCACGTGACCATGAGAGCGTAACAATTTTACAATAAGCAGTAAAAGGCAAGGACGACAGCAGATCAATTCATATGTGGTGACAATTTTTCACCACGTCGACAATGACCCTTGAATAAGACGAAGAATTTACAAATTTGATATCCTCTAATGTAAGAAAGGTCAGATTATTTTGCATTTCAGATGTATTTCATTGGTTAATGGGCCATGGAAGCTTGTACAACACTTAGTTTTCATTTTTAGAAACTAGGACAAATTATTCCTTTTGTGTTTAAATAGATGGGTGGATGGAGGGATTAAAAGGTACAGTTGGATTTTTGGGTTGGTTTTGGCTTAGTTCTGTCCAGATTGTTTAAATCAGTAAATACGAAATTTAGCAATAACAGTTCATGCCAAATATCATGGGACTATTCAATGTGGAAACTTTGATGGTGGCGCTTCTGAAAGGGTTTTGTTGGATAACTGTGGTTTTTACCATTGTTTAAAAACTTTTAAAGCTGCCTACTTTAAGGAATACACTTATTTTGAATGGTCTTGCTTACTTATTTACATACTGGCTATAATGTAAACTCTACAAATGTTATTACAGGGATACTCTTGATTTTGAAGAAGAATGCTTTGTTAATAAATGTGGAGATATGCCGGTCTCATGACTTATATGTCATAAATAGGGTTATTCAACACACACACACACACACACACACACACAAACACAAACACACACATACACACACACACACACACACACACATATATTTNTTGATTTGCCAACTGATAGGTATTCGAGGTGATATCAAAACTGTTGATGAGGACTTCCGTTTGTGGCTCAATGACAATGTCTTAGATATTTAGCATTTTTTTTGTTGATCATACGCATATATATATACAATTTAATGCTTTGTGAAGTTTGAACCACAAAAGGTGTTCTTTTCTTTCATGAACACTAAATTACTGAATACCGTTTAAATTTACAGCAATTTAGTATGAAGTCAGCATTTCTGAGTCGGGATCTATCACTTGATCTATAGTCACAATATTGATAATTTTTCTTTCTATTTGTTGTTAAAATTGTCATTGTCTAAATAAATCTTTATTATATTTATTTTATTACTCTTTAGTGTGCAATTGCACTCACAAATCGAACAGTTTTTTCCCCGGCATTTTTAAAGAATTTCTTTTGTCAAATACTTTTCAGGTGGACGAGGTCTGATATTTTTTAGTGCAAAAAGTTAGAGGAATGGTCTATTGTCAGTTTCCAGACTAGAGGTGAAGTCTTGGCCTTAGTTAAATATATGACCGTTATGTTTTGTATTATAGAACTTGTACTTAACGGAGTTTATTTAGGAGCATGCTGGTGTTGTATCAAAGAGTGCTTTTCATACCTCTCCTGCAAGAATAAAAGCAATGAAAACTTCATCTGTGAATGAAGGAACATCTGCAGTATATTCAGTTTTGCCAGATACCTAAAATTAAGAAAAAATATATTTATCAAAAAATTAAGAGGTTTCTGGAAATAAACGTTAATACACAGTAGTGCATTAACGTTAATTTTCTTTTGAATTTCCTTTTGAAGTAAGGTATTTCTTTAACCACTGCTTACCCATATCACTCATAGTTTTGTATATGATTGCAACTGTCTGTTCTCTTATGCAACCACACTTATGCCATCTCAGTTCCTTCCTCTGACTGGGATTGTGATACCTCAGGGTCATATCCCTAGTCCTCAACCAAATATCCTATCAAGTGTACTATCTTAGTTCCTTCCTCTGACTGGGATTGTGATACCTCAGGATCATACCTGGTCCTCAACCAAATATTCTACCAAGTGTACTATCTTAGTTCCTTCCTCTGACTGGGATTGTGATACCTCAGGATCACCCCTGGTCCTCAACCAAATATCCTAGCAAGTGTACCATCTTAGTTCCTTCCTCTAACTGGGATTGTGGTGCCTGAGGATCATCCCTAGTCCTCAACCAAATATCCTATCTAGTGTACAGTTTTAAACTAAACACATCTGTTAAAGAAGGCTGCGGCAACTCATAACAAACAATGGTGCATGGTGATAAAGAAGAAGTTAATCAAGTAAAAAAAAACACGAAAACTAGTTACAACAACATCTTTTTAAAATTTTCATTACAATTTTTAGTAAGGAAAGGACTAATAATAGCTATAGTATTCTAAAACTAGTTTTGGAGTTCTTCACGTATCCTGTTAAAGAATTTGCTTACCAGTAAATCGGAATCAATTCGTGGGATTGGTTTTGTTAATGGAAACTTGTGTTCGCGCATTGGAAAACTTTGCTCTGAGTGAAATATCGAGTCATCGTTCTTGAGTATTGCACTACGATGTTTTTCATCGGCTTTCTCACCAACAAGTAAGAGGTAAAACTGGAGAAAAAAGACAAAACATGACATAAGTGGGAAAAAATCAAGTTTTGCCAAGCACTCTTTTATCCGAAGAAAATAGGAATTAACTAACTAAAGAGTGTATTTTAGGTTTTATACCATTACATGTTCAATCAATTGCAGAATAAAATAGTTTTAAAATATATAGCAAACGCTTTGTCATTCCTTGTTGATTTTTCAATTTGTTGCCATACTCAGCTTATATGCGTACAACTTGAAAGTACGAAAATGACGGTGCCATATACGCAGAAGTAAATAAGCACGTAATGATTAAATAGAACAGTAGTTTCTTTAAAATGGGACTAATTCGCAAAATGAGCTTGAATATTGTTTTTGGAGATCATTCATCTAACTGGTTAAAGATTTAAACTTTTTGCGGACCCAAGAAATAAAACAGTACATCAAAATAAGCAAGGTATTCATTGTGTTTTTTATCAGATATTGCTACTTGAAAGGAAGCTGAATGCATTAAAGGTGAGCATGCAAGTACTACTGCCTAAGAAGTTGTTATTGGATAATGCACAAATATTCATAGCTGAATGCATACTATGCCAAACAGCTATTGTTGAAGTATCATTTACCTAAAGCAGTTTGAAAACCTTGTGAAAGCGCAGCCTGACTTTTCGTAAGGCTCGGATCATTTTCCCGAATCTTTGTATTCTTAACATTTCTCTCTCTCTCTCTCTCTCTCTCTCTCTCTCTCTCTCTCTCTCTCTCTCTCTCTCTCTCTCTCTTTCAAGATCTCTTGGTTTTATGTCATAACTGCCTCTTCATGCTTAGGCAGTGCATCAGGTATAATTATATGTGTTTTCTTTTCCTTTTTCTCTAGTACATGCCAGAGCAATTATGTTTTTTACATAACGCATAAAAACATCTAGGTTAAGTATTCTTGTATTGTTCCTCCTATCTGATAAGGATTTTCAAATATTAATTCTTCTCATTTTTTTTTAATTTTGATGACATTAAGCATGATCTTACAGTAGAAGAATACATCTGGGTTTGTTTTTTTCGGCCTGAGCGTCTTCGTCTCTTAAGAAGATTACGTTACAATTTCTCTCTCCTCTCAAGGAACAGAAAGTGGTGTATTTTGCTTCTATTAAAAAGCTTCACTTTACTTTGATTTTACATCTGGTTCTCGCAAGATGAAAAACACAAAAATAGACGATGCAGTGTCTATCAAAACAAGAGAACATTATCAGGCGTAGCGTGCAACAACTTTTGTACATGAATATTAAAATCAGATTGAAAAAATGTGAAAAATCACTTGGCCTGAGACTTAATATTAGTACCATTGGCATCTGTTACAAAACTGAACTTTTGAAATAGATTTGCATTGATGTGGTTGCTCCTTCAGGCACGCTCCACACTTAAGTGTTTACATCTACCCTCCATTAAGAAAAGACTCTGAATTAAGATGGGCTTATTTAGAATCAAAACAAAGACAAGAGGTCATTCTTCGAGTGCATATTTTTGAAGTGCGTCTTAAAAATATGCTACTTTTCACCGAAATAACGTTTTTGTTTAATTAAATTAAACTAAATTTAACATTTAAGAAACTGAAAGACTCATTTAGCATTTCACTAGCTTTGCTTACGTAAAATATGGTCAAATTTGACCAACTAAATCTCTAATTACGCAATAAAGTACAAACTAAAAAAAAGTCTTTATCCCTGACGCATAAGTTCATTCATATAAAGTTATTAATTAGCCATTGTATTTCAATAGTTATTTTAATGAGTGCTTAAAGTAAATTTGTGATTAGTTTTAAACCACCAGAATCCAATCGGAGTTTCTAGAATATTCAATTAAGCTAAATGTATGTAAAAATACGCTGCCAAAATTATGTAAAATCACTTGACGTTTTGGAACAACGAAGTTATTTCGTGATCGATTTAATGGTTTGAAGACTATTTATTGAATGTTAGTCCGTTATCGGTTTAATTTTCAGAACACCAGACAAACGAGTATTACTGTATTACGTGTACTCACTTCAAAATACCTGCGTAGTAGAAATACGAAAGCAGCAATAGCTACTCGTGTGAAAAGTTTTCCACTTGTTTATTGGTGTAGATAACGCATGGTACAAAAAGCATGATAAAAAGCTTTCACAATGTGATCAAGAATTTTCCATAATGTAAAACAATGAAAAGAATACGTATATTATTGTGCAAAAAAATAAATTAAGCTGAAGAAAAGTTGCGAAGCATCAAATAAATTTGGGGGGGGGGCTCCTGAAATTTCATACCGTTAAGGGCTGCTTCCTGCCAGTGACGATCGTGTGTTCGCACAGATTATGGCACATCTGTTAATGTAGTTTATTTACAGCAGATCATTATCAGAAACCAGTACATCACAGTTATTTTTTAATAATATGTTGGGGTTTTTTCTGCACTCTACTGACACTTCGTAACTTTAGGGAAGTTGAATTCCTTCGCCCTGAGAATCATGACATTAATAAGATCTAAATTTGAACATAAATCTAGTTTCGTAAGTTTAAGGTTACGTGATGGTTTTACTGACGTAGCAAATTCGTATATGTATGTTTCCTCTTCCGTTTCAAACGATATTGATAACTCAGTTATTCGACTTAGTATTTTTGGAGTATATACTTTATTGGGCCAGGATCCGTTGCTTAATGGGTACTGCAGTTGCGCTGTAACCAAGAGTTGTCGGATTGGATTCCCTTAGTGGGGCAGAAAGACTGTGGAACTTTACAAAGAAAAAGCCACTGGCTGCTGTCAGAAAGGACATTCAGCCAAAAAATTCCATACTGAGACAGCCAAGTCCTCCTGAAGAGCACTGTCTAAGCCTAGTAACTGGACAAAAATGACGTTAAAACCAAAACAAATTCACTTTTGTGAGCCACTTGTTACATCTTTCTTTACCAATAAACAGCACTATAACTTTTAAATTATGTTAATTTTAGTTTCATGCTAACTTTACAACCATGGTATTATAAATGTGTTTATTTAATGCTAAAAAAATTGAAGCTTTAACGTACTTTATAAAACAAGTTTATTGCAACTTGTTTTTGTATTGTTTACTGGGACCAGTTATTGTTTCGACTGGATGTATCTCATCTTGAAGAATTCTGCAGCAATCTAAAAAAACAAGTTAATAATAAAGGAAGTTAAAATATATATATGATCCTTGTTATAAATGTTAACCAACAAAGAACACTGAATTAATTACTAAAGCTGAAAATAATAATTTGTAAATAAATAGATCGTACAAATAAGTTTTCTACTTAAAACATAGGCGGGGGGAGGAGGGGTATTTAAAAATAAAAGATAACTCTATGTTTCGTACTGACCAAAGTTAACAAATTGGATAACTAATTTTCTTGTTTACATTCCATAACATTCTTTGTGTATGATATCCAGTTTTCAACTTTGAATATAGTGTATGATAAAAACGTTTCTGAACACTCATAGTAGTCATACAAAATGGTTTATTTCGAAACTTAAGAGGAGTAGTAGTAGTAATAGTAGTAGTAGTTGTGGTAGTAGTAGTAGTAGTAGTAGTAGTAGTAGTAGTAGTAGTGGTAGTGCTAATGGTAGTGTACATGAGCCTATAGTAACAGAAGTAACAGCTGTATTAAAAGTAGCAACCGTTGCTGCAGATTGCTTAAAAATAAGAGTGCTTTCAAAAAACATTCAGTGATCAAAAATTTGACAAAAGAAAATATGTATCCATTCCTGATTTTAATCTAATTACCTTGTAAAATAGAGTTATCGTTAAGTGGCAATCCTTTCCTTCGAACGTCATCTAAATATTTTTCAGTGTTGACTGCATGGATCTTGAAAACAAAAACAAAGCCATATTAAAAGGAGCATACTAGACTCTTGTATAACTACACATCTTTTTTACCTTTCTTTTTTAGTTGCAATTCACATCAAGTGCAATAAATATTTGTACTGATTTGTTTTTCTAACTAATCATCGACATCCTATAATCAGGTTTGTACATAAGCATAAGAATATGTTTGACTGCATTGATAAAATTAAATGAAAACTCTAAACTTTTCTTAAGAATATATAAAATAAATCACCATGTTAAAAGATGATGTTGAAAATTTCTTTAGCAAAATGGCGAAAAGGTGTATATCGGTGAGTTTTTCTCTTGTTTATACTCAAGTGAGAAGACTGTTAGCTGTATAATATAGCAGGTTGAGAATGGTCATTCCTCCTCTTGAAGAAACAAATGTGTGGGAATTAAAACTCGGTAAACTATATTATGCATACCAAGGGCAGCATCAAGTGAATAGTTAATAAATTATCCTTTCACTAATTTGTGGAATAAGTTAACCAGGTCCAGTATTGACCAGCTTTTATANATAGTAGTCATACAAAATGGTTTATTTCGAAACTTAAGAGGAGTAGTAGTAGTAATAGTAGTAGTAGTTGTGGTAGTAGTAGTAGTAGTAGTAGTAGTAGTAGTAGTAGTAGTGGTAGTGCTAATGGTAGTGTACATGAGCCTATAGTAACAGAAGTAACAGCTGTATTAAAAGTAGCAACCGTTGCTGCAGATTGCTTAAAAATAAGAGTGCTTTCAAAAAACATTCAGTGATCAAAAATTTGACAAAAGAAAATATGTATCCATTCCTGATTTTAATCTAATTACCTTGTAAAATAGAGTTATCGTTAAGTGGCAATCCTTTCCTTCGAACGTCATCTAAATATTTTTCAGTGTTGACTGCATGGATCTTGAAAACAAAAACAAAGCCATATTAAAAGGAGCATACTAGACTCTTGTATAACTACACATCTTTTTTACCTTTCTTTTTTAGTTGCAATTCACATCAAGTGCAATAAATATTTGTACTGATTTGTTTTTCTAACTAATCATCGACATCCTATAATCAGGTTTGTACATAAGCATAAGAATATGTTTGACTGCATTGATAAAATTAAATGAAAACTCTAAACTTTTCTTAAGAATATATAAAATAAATCACCATGTTAAAAGATGATGTTGAAAATTTCTTTAGCAAAATGGCGAAAAGGTGTATATCGGTGAGTTTTTCTCTTGTTTATACTCAAGTGAGAAGACTGTTAGCTGTATAATATAGCAGGTTGAGAATGGTCATTCCTCCTCTTGAAGAAACAAATGTGTGGGAATTAAAACTCGGTAAACTATATTATGCATACCAAGGGCAGCATCAAGTGAATAGTTAATAAATTATCCTTTCACTAATTTGTGGAATAAGTTAACCAGGTCCAGTATTGACCAGCTTTTATAGTAGTTTTAGCAAAACCCTTATTTCCTCTGATTGTGACAACTTTTTCAAATGTTCACTTTATAGCTTATATTCTGCATTAATGTGTTTTTAAATTTTTTTACATATCTTACCTTTATTTGAAAACTGTCCAAAACCCAATAGTCTGCTTTAACTGTAATATTACTTTGTGCAAACATCATAATTCTAAAACTCCGTATTAACGTTTTATAATTTTTTTTTGTCACGGCATTCAAGATTATTATTGAATAGAGTTCGTATAAATGTATACAGGCGTGCTACAGGTAGACTTCCTTTCTTCTTCCCTTTTATATTACAGTATTTGATTATGCGTTACAACACTTACTGAGCAAAAATACTAATTAATGCCTCCAGATCTAGACAACAATTCATGCTATGTAGTTAAAATCCTGAATATGGATTTTGCTGAGGCCTTGTCTTTACTTAGAGTACGTAGTGTAGTTTTATCACAGCAATTTTTAGAATCTGCAGCTTTCCTGTCACATTCCATTGCAATGAAATGAAAGCCAAATCATCACACCATTATTCTACATTCTACAATAAACTTCACCTCAGGATACTAATTAAACATATTCTCTTTAAATCCTTTCACTCACACACTAAGAGTTCTGTAAGAGACGTCAACATCGAAAGGGAAAGAATACAAATAAAAAACCAAATTTGGATGTAACGAAAAAAGTGTCAAAATTCCCTTTTAAGGATAACTGTGCCGCTTGACTTTTTTGAGGATCTGAAATATCCAAATTAGACACAAAACTGAGGCTGATTCTGGACGGAGTTTGCACAAGCCTAATGCCCCCAACAAAGAGTCTTCATTGGCCTCTGCACGCTACTCTAGCGTGTATGTATGGTGAAGTCACTCTTAATTCATCCACTTTAATCCTGAAAAGAATGCAAATTACTAATCAGTGCTTCTGTGCAGATGAGGTTTTGCCTTTAAGTCTCCGATATTCCCTAGCATTATGCGTTAAACAAAACTAAATTACCGAGATGTGCTCATCCCAGACTCAGACAAACTGGTTTAAAATCTAACTGTGGAAAGGTGGCTTCTGGAAGGACAAAGTACAATCCATCCTTCATGAGCCTGTCAAATGATAATAATGAGTTATACAATCATCATTCAATAAATATCAACCAAATAGGTAAACTTTAATATTTTTTTCTCTTCTGATTAAATAGTGAATAAACTGGTAATATATATCAATAAGATAGTAAATCATCATAGAATGATATGTCATAAAATATGTACTAACTGGCTCGAATCCAAAGGCTCCGAAGACCAATGATGGTTTTTTGGTTAAAGTGATCGTTTCAGGGTCAGTAGATCCCAGAAATGCAGCATTGACGTACGCATAACAACTCTAAGAATCAAAAAAGGAGATAAATATTACAACAGAATCACATTTAAACAAGACGTCAATTATATTGCCAGACATCATCCACGGTACAATGATAATAACTTGCCAGTAAGAAAACAAATGAAAATAATTATATTAAGTATAAAGATGCATCAAGAATAGCTCTATAAAAGAAAATAACCAAATCTCTTTTAAATAAATATCTTGAAATTTCAACAAGAAAAATAGGATGTTCTTCTAAAGAAATAAAAAGATATTTCTTCTTGTTCTTGTTCTTGTTCTTTCAATACCTCTCATTTTAATTATGAAATAAAGTGACAAGTCACTGCTTTCATTGGTAAACTGAAAACAATTATTTTTTCCATTAAAACCCTTTTTCTTTTTCCAGACTGAAGAGCTCCAGTAATATATAATTACTAGCATTAATGTCTTTGTTGTTGAAATTTATATATACATATATATACATATATATACATATATAAACATATATAAGCATATATATATACATATATATATACATATATATACATATATATACATATATATACATATATATATACATATATATATATATATACGAGGGTCAATCAGCCTTTGGTCTTTTGCTCTGAAATACCACATAGACATTGTGCTAAGCAATAAGAAAAACTTTTCCTTTTCTGGGACTACTTACTTGATGTCTTGGCATTATTTTAAAGGACATGAATTTATCCTCCTTTGGAAATATGTCGATGCACAACGAGACGATTATCTAATTGTAGAAAAATATATTATAATTGGTCTAAAATGATTATTGTGTACAGTTTTTGCTGTCTTTATTAGCACTGATTTTGCTAAAGCGTACACCGCAGACAATAGTCACTTACACCAACCTTTGATCAATAATCTGTAAGTTAATATAAAGCATGTATTTGTTTGTGTGTGTTTGTGTGTGTTTGCGTGTGTTTGTGTATGTTTGTATGTGCATGTTTGTGTATGTGGTGAGAGAAGCTCAACTTTATCGTTGGGGTATTTTTCAACACTATCATGAACATAAGATATGTCGTTTTGTAGCTTTACCACTTGTGCTAATTGCAACTTCACAAAATAGGTTACTTAAGGCCTATCAAAAATCTTTATCAAAAAGACCTTCAATCGAAAAAAGAATTTGTTCATAAAATGGAAAAAGCTCAAATTTGTGACAGGGTACGTTACAACCCTGTGGTGNTCTTGAAATTTCAACAAGAAAAATAGGATGTTCTTCTAAAGAAATAAAAAGATATTTCTTCTTGTTCTTGTTCTTGTTCTTTCAATACCTCTCATTTTAATTATGAAATAAAGTGACAAGTCACTGCTTTCATTGGTAAACTGAAAACAATTATTTTTTCCATTAAAACCCTTTTTCTTTTTCCAGACTGAAGAGCTCCAGTAATATATAATTACTAGCATTAATGTCTTTGTTGTTGAAATTTATATATACATATATATACATATATATACATATATAAACATATATAAGCATATATATATACATATATATATACATATATATACATATATATACATATATATACATATATATATACATATATATATATATATACGAGGGTCAATCAGCCTTTGGTCTTTTGCTCTGAAATACCACATAGACATTGTGCTAAGCAATAAGAAAAACTTTTCCTTTTCTGGGACTACTTACTTGATGTCTTGGCATTATTTTAAAGGACATGAATTTATCCTCCTTTGGAAATATGTCGATGCACAACGAGACGATTATCTAATTGTAGAAAAATATATTATAATTGGTCTAAAATGATTATTGTGTACAGTTTTTGCTGTCTTTATTAGCACTGATTTTGCTAAAGCGTACACCGCAGACAATAGTCACTTACACCAACCTTTGATCAATAATCTGTAAGTTAATATAAAGCATGTATTTGTTTGTGTGTGTTTGTGTGTGTTTGCGTGTGTTTGTGTGTGTCTGTGAGTGTGTGTGTGTGTATGTTTGTATGTGCATGTTTGTGTATGTGGTGAGAGAAGCTCAACTTTATCGTTGGGGTATTTTTCAACACTATCATGAACATAAGATATGTCGTTTTGTAGCTTTACCACTTGTGCTAATTGCAACTTCACAAAATAGGTTACTTAAGGCCTATCAAAAATCTTTATCAAAAAGACCTTCAATCGAAAAAAGAATTTGTTCATAAAATGGAAAAAGCTCAAATTTGTGACAGGGTACGTTACAACCCTGTGGTGAAGATAGGTTATGGATTTTTTTAATATCACTGCCAATGGGGCAAAGATAAGATTGTGGGGTCTATTATCAACGGCATAACCTACAATCAAAAAATAAATTTAATCAGGAAAGTAAAAAGCTCACTTATGGTGTTAAGGTACTTTCCACGACTTGTGACTATTGGGAAGACTAGCGACGTCACAAAGAGGGTCATTTTTTCTCCTTTAGCAGATACAAAAATCTAATTTCTTAAAGAAAAATCTAACCAGCCAGCGTCGAAAGTTTAGTTTCATAACATAGAACTTTACAACCATGAATTGTATTCTGTTATCTTCCAAAATCGCCGTTAGGAGGTCCAAACATGGAGTCATATTGAGTTTATCAGCAAGGACAAAGACCAATCTATCAGAAACTTTAATTTTACCAGGAATTAAATCACTTAAAAAGCTCGATGTTAGATTCAGGGTTATTAACAACATGCGCTAAATATAGACCATGTTATCTTGGAAAATGATTACTTAGTTAAACATCAGGGCTAAAAATTGATTCGTTGTGCCTAATGTTTAAGTAATTTAGCAACATAGAATATGAGGGCCAATCAAATCAGATTTTGATTTCCTATGTAGGTATTATTGTAAAAGAAAAAATTCAATGTAGCTTTGATCACTCAGCCAGATAAGTTAGGCAGCGCCAGGTACCCCTCCTAGTTAAGAAAATAACTGTAAATGGAATATACGGCCTTAGACAAAACCCAAGGATAGAAAGTAAAAACTATTATTGGCCCAGTTGAGTCCCTCACAGTTTTTTAGCAGTGAAAGCTATCCTGGTCTCTTCTTTTTAGCAGTTTTGGTTGCAGATGGTATGAAAGATCTCTGTCGCACAATTTACTTATTACAGTTACCACCTCGATTAGTACCTACTTAATTTTTGGAAATTTTTTGTTTTATGTTTAAAGCATGTTAAATTTGACTAAACAAAGAAATAGATTCTAAATTATTATCCTAAGTTAATTAAAATGTTCTATGTGTGCTAATTGCGCTGGTATTCTTCCTAAGAAGATCACTTACTGACAGAGGATTGGAGATTGGTATCTAATCTCGGCACTTGGATACTCTACGGCCTTACATTTAGCACAGAAAGGTCTGTTTATGCTGCTAATCAGTCAACTATACTTTTAATAATGGAGTGACCTTACCATGGTATAATAAGGTAAACATTACATTTATTACTACCAACCTAACACTGCTGAAAATATTTTTTCACACTTACTTTGTCGCCCATGTCACACAATAAAAATTGAGACAGGTCACATTTGATAGTATTTCTTTCATAATCAACTAAAAAGTAACAGTGTACGATTAAAAACTTTTACTTTTTGTCTAAAATACAGGAGTAATAAATGTAACCAGATCAGTTAAAGAAAAGTGAGGTGGTAAAAAAATATAATACAAACTGAACCTATGAATAAAGTCTTAAATCTTTATGATCTTATGAGAAATGACTATTATGAAGGATATAGTATGCGAAATAAGTTACTTATTTACCCAGACAGGTAAGGCCTAAGATTAAGATATGACACAGTGCTGCGGTCAGTTTATATATATATATTACACACATATATATGGACATACATATACCATATTTAGGTATATATGTGTGTATGTGTGTATTATTTAATTATATTCATCTTTGTGTAAGTGTAAGAGTTCTTTAACTAATAACTACCGAAACAATATTCTAGATTACATTTTGACCTTTCATTCGATTGCTATCAACATTAGTCTGACAACAAATTAATTAAGAAGCAATATCACATGAAAAAATCCCTTAATATTAAAAAAACCTTTCAACACACAATTCCAAATTTTGTAAATTATATCACGTTCTTACCATAGTTTGCCATAAAATGTATCAGNAGTCTTAAATCTTAATGATCTTATGAGAAATGACTATTATGAAGGATATAGTATGCGAAATAAGTTACTTTCTTACCCAGACAGATAAGGCCTAAGATTAAGATATGACACAGTGCTGCGGTCAGTTTATATATATATATATGTATATATATATATTACATATATATATGTACATATATATATGTATATATATTACATATATATATGTACATATATATATACCATATTTAGGTTTATATGTGTGTATGTGTGTATTATTTAATTTTATTCATCTTCAAGTGTAAGAGTTCTTTAACTAATAACTACCGAAACAATATTCCAGATTACATTTTGACCTTTCATTCGATTGCCATCAACATTAGTCTGACAACAAATGAATTAAGAAGCAATATCACATGAAAAAAAGCCTTAATATTAAAAAAACCTTAGAACACATAATTCCAAATTTTGTAAATTATATCACGTTTTTACCATAGCATGCCATAAAATGTATCATATTTTTTAAAGGTGGGAATAAAAAACAGAAATGCTCAGTGTTTTAACCGTTAAGTATTAAGGAAGATAAAACAATTACAATTTTGTGATGAAAAATGTGAATGAAAGATTAGTATACAGCGATGTGTACAAGATACCTTCCTTGGAAGAGGATCCTCTGAGTACCGTTTAAACGCTTAAGATAGAAATTTGTGAAGGCATACAAGCCCCAGCTGTCACAGATGAATGGAAAAAGATACCTTTGACAAAAAGCGATAAAAACCACATGAGAAAAAAAATTCATCTGATCATTCCTTTGGAATTTCACAAAAAACATTAAGCTAACCTATGCGGTATAAAATATCAAAATGCAAAGGTTGGTTAAAGTAGTCATTTCAAGATCAGTAGACCTCAGAAAAGCAGCATTAATGTGAGAATAAAAACTCTAAAAAACACAAAGGGGATAATATTACCAAAAACATTACATTTAAACAAGAAGCCAATTATATTGCCAGATATCATCAGGATACAGCGATAATATCTTGCCAGTAAGAAAACAAATGAAAATAATTATCTTAAGTATAAAATGCATCAAGAATTGCTGTGTAAAAGAAAATAACCAAATCTCTATAAAATGAATATCTTAAAATTTCAACAAGAAAAATAGGATGTTGTTATAAAGATATTTTTTTCTTGTTCTTGTTCTTGTTCTTGTTCTTGTTCTTGTTCTTGTTCTTGTTCTTGTTCTTTTGATATCTCTCTACCTTAATTATGAAATTAGCTATGCAAAGGGCAAACAAAAATCTTTAAAAATGGAACAGAAGGCTAAATCATTACCCAAGGTCAATACACAGTTGGCAATTTTCAGAAGAATAAATATATCTGACTGGAAGTTTCTGTGTTGATGTACGAGCATAAGATTTCCTGCCCAAGTCGCAGCCTGTAAGGAAAAAGGAAAGAAAGTAAACTCGAATTTTTGATTAACATTAAAACTGTCTTATAAAAATAAAAATTTTGCTTGTCTATTAACTTTTTTTGCAATAAAAAGGAAAAGAAAGTAGGAATAACAAAAGAAAATACCACAATTAATGCCTATTTTTATCAATTCAATACTTTTTAACTTTTAAGGCTTAAAAGATAGGAATTCAAAATTATGTTCCATTTAAATAGAGGTAGTTTTGCTATAGCGAAGGTACACCTGATCAGGTCACAAATTGTCCTTCTTCTTTTCCTTCTTCTTTCTTCCCTATAGACACTACCAGCTCCACGTAGAATGCTTTCGTTCATTTTTATCTGTTCAAGAAATTCGTAATAGCCTTTTGTAACAACCTAATTCGAAGCTACCGACTTGTTGACGTGGTTTATTTTATTATTTTACAAAGTATACCAGAACTGTAAAAAAAATTACAATATTATTTCATTTTAGTTGCAAAACTAGTAAAAATTCGACATGTAAAAGAAGCGTCAATTAATAATATTCACAAGGTACAACACTATTTTCTATTCGAGTACCTCTTGAATTCATAAATAATTGGTTCAAACTGGCATTTAGCTTGATTACAATATATGTCTGTCTCCCCACTTACCAGGAATTTTTTTCTGGATGAACAGCCGCCTTAGCTTCTGATTATAATCAGAAGCTAAGGGGGCTGTTGTCGAAACTGAAATAATTATTTCAGTTTCGACAAAATTGGGTTAACAAAATTCAAAAATTTACTTCTGCAACTTTCAATAACAATTCTTTTGTAGTCCCTTTAAAATAGTATAAAATTGAATGGTAACTAATCCAGATAGGGGTTGACCTTCCTTTTCATGTGAAGAAAAATTAGCATTGTTTTAGCATTTTAACTATTATCAACATTAATAATTATGATGACGAAAATTTATTACTATAATCAATACTATTATTATTGCTAGTACTATTACATTGATTAACATTCAACCAGGATAGAAAATGCTTTGAAGTATTCACACTGCTGTGATTATACATGTTTTGTTTAAAAAATTACTATTATATATCGACAAAATGCAATCGAAAACGCCCAGCGTTTATCGATATATCGATACTGTCCTGTCGACAAACGCTGGGGTGTGTTTATCGACTATGGAGTTTGCTCTATATTTCGGAAAAAAGATCCTGCAAAGTTTTCTTCTAACGTGAAGACTCGTTATTATATTAATGACTTAATTAAAATCACATGATATACATAGTTTCCTCTCCCCCTACCGTCTTAACTTTGGGAAACACTAACATTTGGTTATGCTTGGAGCAACTATTTGCGTTATTTGGAAAGAGCCGTTTGTTTGTTGGCTGATTTTCTTGAAACCATTACGATAAAACTCCTATTAACATCAAATGGTCAATGAAAGTCAATGCCAAATACATTGACTAACGGGCATTTTACTTAGGAATTAATGCGAATACTCACATTTCTTACAGCATTGTTGGCAATCTAGAAATATTTTTGGGGAAAAAGAACGCAGTCAAAAAACATTTTTAGCATATTTACTAAGTAATTCTTAATTGAAAATAACACCTTTCAAATGCTACATTATAGGTAAAATAAGCAGCCAGTTAATAAGCAACCAGAGCAAGAATGAGAAAGATTTTACAGAAACCCGAGAGAAATTTGCAAGTAGCTACATTAAAAGGCGTAAAATAGGGATTTAGACCTTGTTTTGGTTCAAATCTGTTTGTTTCGATAACTGTGAAACTTTAATTCTTTCTAGCCTAAATTCTGTTGGGTTTTAAGACATTACTACCGATTTTAAAGGAAACCAATGAATACGTTGCTGGCACATTTTGTTAAAAATCATTCATACAGAGGACGCATCCATGTACTTATTTTCGTAAGCGTTTTTAAGGGGAACGGAAATCGTGTCAAAGCAGGCTTCGATGTTAAAACTCTAGTTTAGAATACTTGAAAAACACAGAGGATAACAATGTAAGGAAGATTTCTTTGTGCTGCATGCTCACAATTCCTTAAATGTAGAACATGTTATATTTTTTCAGTGGAAGCAAGTCCTTACATCTCACCTTACGCCGGCATACCAATCGTCTCCGGGTGGTAACATGATATAACCACCAACACTGAACGTTGCGCAAATAAAACTAAAGAAAAATATTAAGAGCATACTGGAATGCAGAAAAACAAGTTATCTTATTTCTAGAATCTCCCTCTAATACTGTGACATCCAGCTCAAATGACTCACAGAAACTCACTTAAAAATAAACAAGTTTTAAATGAGGTAAAAAAATTTGCAAAAATTGGTTATGAATTTGCATTCAAAATGAAAGTGATCAAAAAACGTTAATGCTGATATGATCCCAATCGATGCAGCACAATAACATAAGCAAACCATTTGTTTGCGTTGCTTAAAAATCGAAAACAGATCATTGATGGAACAGTCAACAAACACCTCCGGGTCCTGAAAAAGAACTCCCTGAAAGAAAACTTCATCAAAGAGTTTTATACGATATTTCTGATGCTCGGTCCAAGAGGGACAAGGTTCATTCTCTTATTTCTATACTATGGAAGCATAGTCAATAGGCAGCAAAACCTCAACGCACAAAAAGTGTCGCGAAATGTTGTTTGCTCCATTAAAAACAACAATGAGTGCCAGGATTTGATGAAATGACATAGTACGTTAAGGAAAAGGTTTACAAAATCTGTTTTCTAATAAAAATTTATAAAGTAAAATAGTAGTGCTTTCAACATGACGAACGACTTAACGCTCACCAGACCCCTTTGCAATTAATAATTAAACATAAAATTTACTTATTAGGCAGAGAATCCAAAGTTATAGGAAAATGTGCGTAAGTATAAATAATGCACGTTTGTTGGTAGCCTTTTCATCACAAAGTAATGTAAGCCTTGGAAACATTTCCCATGGAAGGAGAAAAACGCATTTCATACAACAATGTTCAAGCACACCACAACTCTTTGGACATTTTCTGTGAGGCAAGTGCAAAGACGAGTACAAATACGAGTGTCCAATGACTAAAGAAAACCATTTTCCCCTGTTGAAAGGCATGTAAATTTGTTTTGTTTGTGATAATTCAAATATGTCAAACCAATTTGTCTCTCCGTGAAGCAGTGTGAAAAGTAAATGGAGTAGTCTAGTATGTGTTAAGGAAGGCCACGGGTTTGCGACATCCAGTAGATGCCGGCTTCAGGATAATGCTTAAATATTTGGTCGAGCAGTACCAAAGAAAATAGTTAGAAAATAAAGATAATCTTGGGATACGGATGACAAATTCTGAAACAAAGCTCTGAACAAAACAATGCAAAATTTTATTGATACATGACGTGGGTGAGGCTTTGAGATACTGAAAACGTTCAAATATGAAAATTTACGTCTTTGGTTTCTTCAGTGAACTGGTTCCCTTTCAAACGCAGATAGACCGGACGAATATTAAATAATTTCGAATGGACTGAATGGATAAAAAGTTCCACCTTCTTTGTCAACTGTATTAACGAATGACACAGCTCTTTTCCCAGTATCTACTCCTGACAATGAAGCTGTGCAAGAAGGAACTGAATGTCAAAGTATTGCAGAAGAAAATGACAAGGTTCTTGAGGATGACTACGAATGTGACCGTAACTCAGAACACGAATTGAGAAGGCTTCAGCTCAACAAGTTGTTTGAGAATGGCTGCTTTACTAGAAGAATTAGTTGTTTCAATACAAGTATTAATAAATTTTGTGCACTCTGTAGCAACAACACAAAAGAATATGTATCCCAGAAGCTATTGCCTGGGTGGAGGTCATTTTACTGTGTCTCCAATGATGAATAGAAATAGAAAGTCATGCACTCTCGTATTTCATTACTTAAATTGCTATATCCTTGTTTTCCTTTCATTGTTCATGACACAGAAGTTTTATAAGTATCAGAAAATTCACATATCGGAAAAGAGGGTGCGCAAGTATTGTCTAAAAATTAGGTGTGAAAAAGAGAAGAATTGATTTACGTTTACTTATAAACAGGATTCATTAAAAACTGAAGATTTTTAGTAAAGAGAATATGAATCCGTCTTTTTTCAAGCTGAGGCTCAGGTAACTTATAAACAACTTTGCGGGCTGAAATTTCAGATATTTTAAGCAACTCAGATTGCCGCTCCAGAGTCAAGTTGCTTATTAAAAAGTGTATTCTAACTTACAATTGAAATGCTGACACTTTTAACTCATTTGATTTTACGACCAGGGCCATAAGTGACAGGGTGTCTTAGCCTTTTGGCTAAGATCAAGTGTAGAGCTCTGGTCTCTCCTTGGTCGGGTCTACAGCTATAGGGCCCAACCACACAGGAGAGGTCGTCTTGAGGTGCTTGAGCTTTGGCTGATGACCAACCCAGAAGGAAGGACCTTCCTACGGAGGGTCCTGGAGGGGCGATCCGTATGTCTTGCATTTTATGGTGTCTTGCACGCTTTCTGTCCCTCTTTTTCTTGATCTGCTCCTTCCGTTCGGGTCTTTCATAGATGGATATCTGTGAAAGACANCGTTCGGGGCGTTCATAGATGGATATCTGGGAAAGAGAAAATGGGCACACTGTGTACCAGGGGTTCCATCAATGAAAGACCCCAGAAAGGAGAGTAACAAACAGCCTCTCTTAGATAAACAAGTGAAATAGAACAAATGAATTACTGAATGGTAGACTATAAAATTTTTGTGATAGAATGAAAAATTAACACATCACTCCATTAATAATCAAAGGGTGTGAAAGGTTTACTGTTTATCTCAACAAGATGATAGTATCATTCGAGATCTTGTACATTACAGTTGTTCTAAAATGGAGATCTTTGTCTGTTGTGAAGTTTTGAAAGTATTATCGGCCACCACTAAAATAGTTGGTAGTCTTGAGGTTTCGATCATTAGACCTTTTTTAAGTAAAAACAACTAAATACTTTTAGATACTTCTCTTCGAAGACTGATACGTCAGATGCTGGCAACCAAATAAAATCTGAAGCTTCTCTGATGTTGGCATCTGATATGTTATTGCTCAAAACATTTCCCTTGGAAAGGAAGACAGGCAAATACAGGACAAAAGTGAATACAATTTTTAACTATTGATTATCAAATACCTATCATAATCCTTTTTAACTGGCAAGCTTGTATGCAAATTTGTTTGGGTCCAATCTTTTCACGAAGAATTAAGTTATTACAAAGAATTAGGAGGCAGTTTTCTTTAATTCCTTCATTTTGCTTCTGATGGCACTTGGATATACCCCAAGAATAAAAATAAAATTGGGCGTTCATGGAAGTAGTGTTAGAGAAGCAAATGAAGGAATAGAGATGCCCTGTATTGGCCCCATACAAACCTGCTACACATGATGAGAGATAATAATCTGTGGAGAATCGAGATCGCCAACGTCTAGAATGGATATGGCACCTAGAAAAAGAGAGAGAGAGAGAGAGAGAGAGAGAGAGAGAGAGAGAAAGAAAGAAAGAAAGAAAGAAAGAAAGAGAGAGAAAGAGAAAGATAGAGAGAGAAAGAGAAAGAGAGAGAGATAGTAGTGACCTCTGGATCCCTGGATCCCTGGGGCTTACTAGGCAAAGTAACTGTTTTGCACATCGCTTTTTAAGATAACTATGACAATTTTTTAAATCGGGCCAAGTTATTAATTAAATTTCCGCCATTCAGTCAGTATCTGGTGGCAGTATATACGTGAAAACCATTCTGTGTATCCTTGGCAACGGATTCATTCCTATTCTGGGGTATATTCACTTTACAACATTGTTTACATCTTTGACAAAGTTAACTAAATGCGGTGCCCTTTAAAGGGACTTCTGTTTTGGCAGTGAGGAATTTCTTGGCCGCATATCCTTCCTGACGCCAACCAATGGTCTTTTCATTCGTAAAGTTTCAAAATTCTTTTCGCCTGCTCGATGAATCGAACCCGGAACCCCTTGGTTACGGTGCAACTGTACTGACCATTAAGACGTATCTCCTTAAGATTAACTTTTCAAATATGACAGGTAGAAATTTATGTTATATCATAAAAGCAATTATTAAATCATTAAAATAATATGTATGCAAACACTAGCGCGAATAAATATAAGAGACTTCAGTAATACTAGTGATATTTACCTTTTTTATATGATCTGCAACAGGTGCCATTGTAGAAAATTCTTCCAATTTTGAAATCATTTGAGACAATGTAATAGACGCCCCAATATAAATATGCGATTCAGTGTTCTAAAATAAAAATTAATAACTAACTTTACCTTCACGGTGTAGCTTTTCAAATATTACTTTCGCTACTTCTAATTAAATGTTTAACGATCATATCCCCTCAAAATATGGTATTGAATTACCGGAGACACACTATTCACAGAATTTATCTCGGATTTTATATATCCTATATGTTAACAGAGACCAACAATGCCACGGAAAAAAACCCCAGTAAAGCTAAAGCAATTATTGCAGTAGGGAAAGGAAGGTAAAACACAAAGATTATAGAAACGTCACTAGTTGAAAAGGTATTACCCACCGGTGAAAAGGCAAAAAAGTTCCACTTAACTAATCTGAAAGCCTCATTTGATCGATTAAGCGCTAAATTTTTAGAGTTGCCGCTTATCCTACGATGGCTACTTAGTCAAAGCAACAGGGTGTTCCATTTCCGGTATATTAATACTCTGGCGTTGTTACAGATATACGGCATATAGTGTTTTCCCTTGAAAGTGTTCAAAAGCAACGACGCACAGGAATATTATTACTCTGTAACACTGAATTATGTTTTGATTAGTATAAAAAGCCTTGATATTTCTTGTACATTTTATATACATTCTGAAGAAGGTATGTGAATACCGAAACATGTTAATGATGAAAAGGTTAAAAACTATCGTGTTTTTTATGAAATGTTTATCCATATTTGTGCTGAATCGCAGTTTTTAAAAAATAACAGGCAAAAATATTAGCATAAGGGATTTTGTTGATTATATTCATTTTGTCAAAAATAGTGTAATGTGACGAAAACAAAGGTATTTTTACAAGAGTGAGATGACAAGGAGCGCTTGGCTGAGAGAAGTCACTGTTTATTAGTATAGTCGACAAGTGCTGCAGCGAAAAGAAGATATACATACTGTAAAAATACATGATTAAATAGGGGAAAATATCTTACTTGGCAGTTAATCGCCAGAATGGACCCAATCAATAAAATAGAACATTTTAAAACACATACCATATTCATCTCAGGCGCCTTAAAATTCGGTAGGTAGCGCACATCTAAAATTTTTAGTGAGGTGGCCCTGAGGATTGATAATGATTAAAATTATGCAGAGCTATTTAAGACATTAGTTTGGTATACGTGTATGGTGACAGCTAGAGAATTTTTATTGGTGACAAAATTGTAGGAAAACATGAAAGATAAGGTTAAATGGACATATCTTCTGTTGTTGTGTACAGAAGGAGTAAACGAGAGGTAGCAGCTGGTTATTTAACCAGGAACGTTCACAAACCACATGGAACATTTAAAACATAGAGACAAGCAAATGGAACTGTTAATAACAAAAGGAGGAATTCTACAGTTGCTAAGGGACTTAAAATTCCTTGTATTTTTACTTTCACTACATTAAAACAATGCTTACTACAATGGCTTGTACAGTTGCTGCAGTAAGAAGAAACAAGAAATTTTTGGTAAAAAATTTAAGCTGGCGGCGACAGCGGGCGCCCATCTTCCATGTTACTTCCGTTATCTTGCCCTAAAGTTCCAAATTGACGATAGCTTATGGTTTTAAAGGGTGCGGGGGGTTATTAGAACAAATGTAGTAAATATAGCTTTTTTTAATCTATGAGAACCATCTTCTCCTGACACTGACGATTGATTGATTAATAAAACGTTACTATGGTTCCAAGAAAAACAGAAAAGTGGAAGAAAAGAATAGAATTTTGTGGTAGACAGGCTTTTTCACAAGCCCCACGTGGCTTGAAAACGCACAATGGCTTCTCCACGCAGGATGGACACGTCTTATTAAGCAAAAACCAAACTGCATGCACAATTAATGGGCATTGCTTCTTCATTTCAAAAAAAGCTTTATTTTAAGGTGTGGGTTTTTACTTTGCCAAAGAGAAGTCGAACTTAATGAACCAACAAACGCTTTGTATTCTTTTAAGAAATTCAACAGCGAGGCCAAGAATAATTTAAAGTGTCCCCAACTAGTAAATGAACAAATTAGAATGGAACTTTTGGATGATGACAAAAAGGACTCAATTTCTTTATTTCTTGTAATGTTTTACCAATTGATTTGTTGAGCAGTGAAGAGCTTGACATTGAAAAGATGAAATTTTTCACATGAATCAGGAAACTTCTACAAAACTTTATTTGATTAAATTCAGTCACAGTTGGTCTAAAGTCTAGATACTCATTGATGAAGCCTGAACCAAGTTTTTTTTCAAAATAGGAGCAAAGCAACCTTACTTTTTGTGGCGTATTTTTACGTCACAGTGTAGTAAATACACCAAAGATCAGAAAATACAGATCAACGAAAGTGCTTACTGTCATGTTGTAATTAATCTGATCACAAATCTGGTGATCAATCTGGTAATAATCTGGTCACACACTATCGTTGATCTGTATTTTCTGATCATTGATGTACTTACCACACTATTTTGAAGCCCATCCATTCTTTTAAAAGATAGATATGACGTAAAGAGCATATGTATCTATAAAGCAATTGAAAAAAAATTACAAATCTTACCCTTATTAACTGCAACTCTGAGATTCCATTCAATAATATGGTAATATCTGTCTTCTTTTTTCTTTTGTAAATCCCACGGCTTGTATTTCCATTGATGATCTCTGTCGTTCTCCCTTTACATAAACTGACAACCTCGAAGAACTCATTCATGCTTTGCGGTTGATACCAAAAAGACGGCTCTTCTTTCGCACTAATTTCATTCGAAATACTGATGTTCTCATCCTGTCCTCGAGTTGTTGGTTTTCTACTACAGATATCCTAATTGAATCCCGTAAAAGTAGGCAAGTATCAAATACTATGAATGACAGGATAATTGCGAACAAGTGTAAGATTCCGCAAAATATGAAGGATTTTCACATTTTATCAAGCCGCTGTTTATACTTTAATAAACACTATAATCAATAAATAGATTAAAGAGAACACAGATAATATAGTCGCAACAAAAGAACTCATAAATATATATTACCAGGCGTCCTTTACAATATGTTTTATTTGAAACACCAAATAACATGCTAATTATGAAAGATCTGAAACAAATACCAAATACGAGGAAGGACACGTGCTCAGCAAAATACTAATAAATAGTTCCTCCAGTGAATACGATCCAAAATAAATCAGGGTAGTAAAAAATACAAAATACGGCTGGCAACTTAAATATGGAAAAATTCTTATTTCGAACTGCTCATCGGTTATGGGTCTAAGGATTAAGTGGTGCATTGAGCAAATAGGCCCAAAAGAGCACTAGCAATCCACTTTCTGACAAAAAAAGATGTCAAACAAATTTTGCATCCAAAATGTATGAAAAATAGACTGATATCCACGAAAACCAAGTTACAAAGAATTAAACTAAAAATTTCACTGTCAAACATCCTGTCGAATTTGACAGATAACAGTTGATTTCGAAAAATTATACCATCCTACTCTCAGCAAAAAGGTACTTTATATAAAAAGAAAAAATGTTTGCTAAAGTCAAGAGAAGACAAGAAATGGTGCTTGCTTCGATGCAACATTTGATAACCTGAAGTGAATCAAGTCTTGTGATAACAACTGCAATATTTAAAGTAGATTTGATGGATAAATAGATCTGCTGAAAAAATTACATTTTGTGGGACTGGGACGAGTATACTTTTGCCACATTGGCATTCCAGAGGTTTGCTCAAGATGCAAGCTAATAATTTGTTGAAAAAAGCAGGTCTTGTGTCCCTACGGGTAATATGCTTATGCTGCAAGACTAAATTTTCTCCACCTTAACACAAGACAATATGCTGTCATTTATACCTCAATTTCGAAGTGGATTGAAATACATTAATATACCTCCTTGAAGTAAAGAAAGGCAAGATGAAGGCTTTCTATTTAAATGGTTTTTTATCTCGTGTAGTCTATAGATTTGGGAATTAAACCATTGTTTCACAAAAAATATATTACCGTATCAAAAATTGAACATGTTACTATGTATCAATTTGTTTTAAATAAATGAATAGATAAATGAATTAATTAATTAACAAACAAATAGATAGTACACAATTATTATTGCTATTTTTATTATTATTCTTTCATTTTATTAATTTATATTTCTTCCTGGTGTTTCTTATGTTCCTTACAAACATAAACAAAGCATAAAACGTGAGAAAAATTGTAATAGTTTTACAACTTGTGTTACTACTGTTTACAAAAAGGACTTGTAAAGATATCCAGGAGTGGATTTAATGTCCACTACTATTATTAGGTAGAATTTATTCTTTTCTGCAGTGGACGCTAATATAAAAGTTAAAAGTCAAAAGGCAGCTTTTATTATTTGACACTAACTAAGTCTTCCTAACGAGCATCACCCTGGTTTTAAAATCCACTTAAAAGAGTTGGATTTTCATATTTATCTCTTGAAGTTTGTTAAATTATCTCTGTGTACTTTGGTACAGACTCGTACGTCTTATCTACGTTTATAATAATTGCAGTTATGTTAAATGCCGAAACTTTTGTAAAAGGAAACTGTCATTGTATGGAGTTCAAAAATTCCATAAATCGACGGCATGATTCACAGGTTAAATCTACAACTGCACCACATTAAAAAAAGGACAGGCAAATCGAGATTTAAGCTACAGATAGGAAGGGTTCAATGGATGAAGAAGACATCGGTGCAGCAATATCGTTGCTCTTGCTCTTACCCTTCCCTCTTAATTCGTTTTAAAGGCAGGACAAATGCAGGGATTCGTTAGACCACCATAAGTGCGACCAGAACATCATATTACTCCAAGCTTGTCGACTCTTGGAAGGAAAAGATAGAATTTTAGGAAAAGAGTTTTTAATCAATTTGTCAAAGTTTACCGTCTTTTTGGTCACAAATGGAGATAGTTTAACGTTCAAGATTTTAAGGACTTTAGTTTTTACATTGAGAGACTTGACTAAACTTGAGAAAATTATGATAGATACCTCAATATCTGCCACTGAAAAACACTTGACTGTGGATCTCATTGCTTCCATTATGGGTCTGTAACCTAGAATAAAAAAGTAATATCAATAACGCTGTTTTGTTATTAATCTACTTGACTCTCCTTATTTATCTGTATTTAAGCTTGGATACGTTAGTCCAAGACTGTTGCTTTTCGACTAGAGAGGGAGAGAGACAAAAGCAGACACAATTAAAGTTGACATACTTCTTTCACTCACAATGCACGAGCACATACTACAAGCATCGATTACAACTAAACTTTTCAGGTTACACCTTATTTATTTAATGGGGTTAGCGCAAGGGCCCTACATACTCATAATAGTATAAATCTTTTTAGGTTTATTTGTTATTTGCCGTATTTCTTTTTTCCCTTTTTTGTCAATATTACTTTATTAATTAGGATTTGAGAAGAGTTGCCTTTCGAAAGATGATATCTTCGAAATCAGACAGCTGAACTGCTGCTTGCATTGAAGTTGTCCATTATACCTAAATGTACATGAAACCACTTATTATTCATTTCGAGATGACCAGTAAAAATGTGTGCTTCCAAGAAATATATGAATATCTCTGTTAGTGAATAATATACAAATCTCTATATACCTTCTTTTATTAAATGCGTACTGTTATAAACGATAAAAAACTGTAAAGTGACAAGAAATAAGTACAAAATAAGAGCCAAAGGCTTTACCTCTCACTTTAATATACCATTTATTTGTTCTCTTCTATTTTAGGGCAAGTGCATTATAATGAACTGGTCAGCTCAGTAATCATATTACAAAATGCAGATCTGAGAATTACATTTATTTTTATATGGAGTATGTAGCTTAATATACAAAAACTGATAGAAATTACATCAGATAAAAGTACGTTTCAGCAACCAGTCTGATCGCAAGGAATAGACAAGGAAAATTTGCAAATTAAGTACTTTACTCGACAACAGCCATAAAAACAAAGTCTTAGTATTCTCGGTACTGAATTTTATATAATAAAGCACGGAGTGCACATGAAACCTTGTTACAAAAGTTCACTGCCATCATTTTGTTTATTTACTTAAGAAGAGCAAAGTGTACAACAATGGATGAAGCTGGGGGATTTTCCCCCAAACGATGCTTTTTGTCAGCAAAGGAGGAAAGAAATGTAAAAGGGAAGGTACTGTTCATACAAAAGTACCACTGCTGATGCGGTGCAGAAAATTGAAGACCAGCACTGTTGAAAGAGGATGAGAAGCTTTTGCTTCGTGTGCGAAATGTTGCCTTAACAACTAAAGATGATGCACAAGCCATGCTACAACAACTATGTAGGCCAAGTTACAACACAGGCAGATGATAAAAAGTTTCGAGTCAACTCGAGTTAAAGATTTTAGATATTTTATGGAGGTAGCAGACGTCAATGCAGTCAAAGCAGATATTCAAAGTGCTGTTCTCTCAGATACTCAAGCTATATCAATGACTCCCTTACAAAGACTATACAAAGTTGGATATGGCTCATATTTTAATACAAGTTATTGTGTAAAGCTAAAGTAAAGAATGTTTTGATGATTAGTTTAATGATGCATTCATTTTCTGACAATTAACAATACCACATCGGAAGCTACCACCAGCACTGCTGGATTAGTGGCTTCAACCGCAGCCGATGACAAAGAAATGAATTAAAAAAGCTTGTTCCAAAGCATCAAAGGTAAAAATAATGTTGTGCGCGTCAACACCACACGAGCTCGTCTGGCTTACTAAACAGTGGGACTCTTGAGCAATGGATTACATTTTATCGGAGAAAGATTGTTATTGTTATCTTCGGACTTGTCAAGGTCTAAAGATAACAATATTAGGTGCATGACAAAATGATAAATTGTCTCATACACTGCTGATGCAGTACTTAGTGTTACTTGATGAAAGGTAATCTTTTTTGATGGACCCTCTTCTTGACGAAGAAAACTGACCTTCGCCATATTGTCCCTGGAATGACTTTCTCCGATAAAATATGCAATTAAGGAACTTTAATCATCTGGAATGGCTGTTTTACAGAGAGATTAATTCCAGGCAAGCGGCTTGCTATTTAATCATCAAATAATGAGGCATAACAAAGTTGTCGATTTCTTCAAACACAAAGACAGAGCTTATTTATAGGTGTTTTGATATGGAGGTAGGGGTTGTTTGAAAATAGGAGGCTCTACTTTAAGAGTATTCTAATTTGAAGTACTAAGAAATTAAACCTTAAAAATGATGCCCTGCTTCGTCCTGTTCTACCCATCTGTGGATAGCTGAAACGTTTTACTGAAAAGAAAATTTGTAACCGACAGTGGAGCCAACTGAACTGTCTTACATTTAAAAAAGAGAAAGCTGCCCTTCTATCGATTTCCACTACACAATGGTTATGAAGCTCTCTTTATCAATTAAACTTGGTCTCATGAGTACAGCTTTATCTCTAATTACATCACTGTCCTTGTTAGTTCTACCAAAAATTAAAAAATCCTGTTTCTTACCTGTACAACGACAAATATTTCCATCGAATACTTTTCTTGGGTCTTTTTCCATATTTAATGGTTGTTTTGCCATGTTTCTGTAAGAAAGGACATGTCAGAGATTATACCTTGTCGCATGTAATAACTAGCGTGTTCAACGTATTCCTACACAACGCAGTCTTAACTTTGTGGACTCTGCAGAAGCCATAGATGTAAGACCTTTTTCAACTCATAAGTCGCAAGCTTTTTCTGAGCTACGTTTCGAGTCGAGAGATACTTTCCTCATAGCAGGCTAGTTCATACTTCGACAGTGCGGACCTACGTAGCGACAGAGAAATATCAAGGATTGCTTATGTATGATAAGTGCCAAACTTAAATGCAGACGCAGCTACATTTACCATTTCAATATTTATTGCAATACCCAAGAAACAGCTATCGTGAATATTTTTTGCAACTAAACAAGATTGAAAATCTTAAACCGATATTTTCCACTTTGGTGCTACAAATATTGAAAATCCGTGTCAGGATCGAACGGTGGCATCTGCAGAACAAGCCTATATGCCAATCTCGTAGCAATCTCGTAATATTGTATTTCTGTATGAATTCAAGAAACAAAAACTAACATCCTTGTTTACTTTTAAATGCCAACCTAGTATCATATATATCCCTTTCTTAAACAGAGAAAGAAACACAAATTCCATGGCTTATCGGGATTGTTGTAGATTATTATTATTATTATTATTATGATGATGACGATTGTGATGATTTTGATGATAATTGTGATCTTACGGAGGAAGAGGTAAAGGAGGAAAGTCATGACAATGACGTAAAAGATGGGATGGCTTTCCCCAATCTTTCTCAGTAATGGCAAAGTTAATATAAATGTATTGAAGTTGAGTTTTTACCTAATTTTTTTTTATTCTCTTTTAGACTCTGGTGGCAACAGTGAAGTTGGAAGTGATCACTAACAGTTGTAGACTATACAGCACTTTCTATTAAAGCAAGAAAGTTAATCTTATCTCTTTTTTTGATGTCATCTATTGCTCTCTCTTCAATCCTTTCGTCGAAATGGCTACATTATGAAATAAAATTAAACTAACAAAAAAATCACATATTGTTCACATTTTAAGTAGGCTCCTAGTTTCGAGGAAGCACTTATTAATAGAGATCATTTTAGCCTTTAAAAAAGTCTATACTTTCAGGAACGCTGGTACCAAACCTATTAAATTCAAAACACTGGAGACATTTATACGCTTTTTAATATTGAATGTATGACGTATGTACCCCAGTCCATTCATGATTACTCCTGCCGTGCAAAATCCGCACTGCATGCCAAATTTTTCCACCATGTTCGTCTGAATATTACTCAGCCGATCTTTATGACTAGAAGAAAAGGATGAAAAATATTTAATTTCCAATCGCGCGCTATCAAAAACACCTGTGTTTACGCACTAATAATATGCAGCCAATGTTGCAGTTAAGTTCAGAACCAGTAGGATATAGATAAAATTCTTGACGAAATAAAAAAATTTAACGAATGGAGGAAGGAAGGGGCAAACCTACAAAGAAGAAAGGGTCGCAAAATATATAGAATAAAAGTTTCAAGGTAGATCTCACACCCCAATTCAATAACTGCTTTTGAGGAAAAAAGTTTAAAAATTCTTAATACTTATTCAAAATATACCCCAAATCAAACAGACGACACTGCAAGAAAACCAGCCAACGTACGTTTTATTAGATTTATGTTAATATACTTTATAATATATCTCAAATCAAATAAACGTGACACTGTAAGTAAAACAGCTAATGTATGTTAATATATTCAAAATATATCTCAAATAAAATAAACTTCACACTGTAAGTAAAACAGCTAATGTATGTTAATATATTCAAAATATATCTCAAATAAAATAAACTTCACACTGTAAGTAAAACAGCTAATGTATGTTAATAAATTCAAAATATATCTTAAATCAAATAAACTTGACACTGTAAGTAAAACGGCTAATGTATGTTAATATATTCAAAATATATCTCAAATAAAATAAACTTCACACTGTAAGTAAAACAGCTAATATATGTTAATAAATTCAAAATTTATCTTAAATCAAATAAACGTGACACTGTAAGTAAAACAGCTAATGTATGTTAATAAATTAAAAAGAATATCTCAAATCCAATAGACTTGGCAGTAAGTAAAAAAGCTGTTATCTACTTCCTACTGTTTCTACGTCTTTCCTCTTCCACAATATTTGTAAACAAATCAATGGACCTGTACCACACTAGAAACCTGTATTAAAAGCAACAATTATTGTCTGCTTCAGTAGTTCAAATTAAAAACTGCTCTAGCTAATTAAGGTAAGCTATCATACGATTTGGCTAAAACATTTTTACCTCTATCGAAGAAAAAAACAAGTACGGTCTCAAAGGCATGTAATAAAAAAGAAAAAATGATTACCATGGCCCCCATTCCTACAAAAGCAGAAATCCTATCTCAGATTTTTACCTTCAATGATAACGTTAACGAAAAAGAGAATAACCATGACGGAAAGTCATTAATCCAGCCCCTCAAAGCAGAAATTATAAAGGTTTTCCAGTTTAACAGGAAGAATAGTTCCCTACATAAATAAATTATGAACAGAAAATTCTCTTTTACGTCTTGAAACTAGAATTGTTCATTGGCAAAAGGAGATTAAAGTATTCCGAAGGACTTTAAGGAAAGACTTACTACATAAACGATATATATATATATATATATTGCATAAATAAAAAAAAGTGAAAAATATATGTCCTTCGAGCTTGGTTCGAACCGTCGCCAATGGCACATGCTGTACAAACTGAGCTATCGGCTCTACATTCCTAACAAGGTTATTTTTGCAACCACACCTTTCAATCAGCTTAGCTTGTTGGGCACGAGGCCATGATAGCCACAGGAGTTGTTTCGAGCCCAATTTGGTAAAAACATATTTTTCACTTCTCAATAATTCCAAATCTTCTCCTCCGGAAGGAAATAGACATTTATGCTGATGATGTTTCCTCTTATTTATTACTTCATCTGTATTTTTTTTTCAAAAGGCTGGCATCCAACATCTTCAGCATTTTACCCCCTTCCACTCTCTCTCTCTCTCTCTCTCTCTC
>RDPX01000079.1:2001583-2065022 GCA_003991215.1 Morbakka virulenta | reverse complement strand
TAGCAGTATAGTAGAGTATAAGTAGTAGTAGTAGTAAGTAGTAGTAGTAGTAGCAGTAGTAGTAGTAGTAGTATTCAAAATCTATACACAGCATGTGCATTTCAAAGTTAGATATATTGCTTTTTTTCCCTGTCCAAATGAATTTGTTAAGAACTTAAGTACGAATAACATAAAATAAATACTGATTTACGTACTCCATAACATTTCTTTTACGAGTTTTCTAAAGGTGCCGAGAAGCTATCGGCTTAACGATATTCAATTGGCAAGACATTGTAAACTTTTAGATCCATTGATCTAAAACCAGACTTTGCAACTTTCAACTTGACTTACGGAGTTGCAAGCACAAATCAATTGTTTCTTGTTTTCTGTTCATGCTTTCTAATTATGAAAAACAAATTTCAAATTCTTCACACAACTTGCCTTATAGACACTTCCTAATCAACATGACAGCATGCTTAAGTCATTTCAATCTGTATTGCTGTTTGCTTTGTGGTGGTTATTTGGGAAATTCGGTTGTCCAGAAATGATAGTTTTTAAAATGTGTCTGTGATATTCAAGTATATTGTATAGCCATATAGGAAAACAGGTAATAAAACCTCATTGTGGATTTCAACAAGGGAATCTGGAAAAACATACAAATTTAGTAAAAAAGCAGCCTTAATTTTTCTCCTCTAATTTTAAAATTGGCATTAACAAATTCGGCCTAATATTGTATCTGAATACTTACATTCCTTCGTAGATGCAGTTGTTTGAAAACTGTATCTTGGCCTCGCAGAATCATTGATCTGACGGAATTCGAACAACATAGATCCTGTCTGGCCGGGCTTTAGATTCATGACGAGCTCATTTATAGTTATGGTTTTCAAATCGATATTCAAATGTTGTTCGATGTCGGCATTTTTTTTGTTTCTGGACAGGTGGGCAACAGTACCGTCTGCTAACGTGATAGTTTTTATATGTCTTTAAAAATTCTCAGAACTCTTAAAATAGATTTTAAAAAGGATAGGTCCTAAGGGGGATCCTTGGAGTACTCCAAAGGTAAGTGGGCATGTCTTAGACACTTGACCCTAATTTTCCCATATCATGGGTCATGGATTAAAAAGGCAATCCGTGATCCAGTGTAGCGCATATTCTGTTATTCCGAACGATTGCATTTCGAAATAAGGATGGAATGGCCGAGTCTATCGAGTGCATTATAGGTCGATAAACAAAGCGCCAATTAATTTCCTTTCGTCAATTTTTCTTCTTATTTCATCGGTCAAAAATAGTGTAGGTAGGTCAGTTGATCCTCTCTTTCTACATCCGAGGTGGCTCTTGTAGAGGATTTGGTTTTCCTCGAGATGTTTCGTTAATTGCTCGTGTGCAGCTCGTTCAATAAATTATCATTTTTCATTGTTTCTGTCAGAGCGAGTACTGACAGATGATAAGCAGCATCAAAAAGAAATTACAAACTTTCTAAACAAGCGTCTAAAGCACATCTTTAAAACTGCATGCTTTCAAAAAGCCAGCAATGACAAACTGTGAAAAGAACCCACACGACTTGATGATACGACCAACACCTTTTAGAATCAACAAGGCAAGAGAAAAGAGGAAAATTCAAAGAGACATGGATAAGAACTTTGTTAACAGAGATCGAACAAACTTGAAAATTGCTGACCTTAGAGATGAGAAATACAGCGAACAGAATGGAATAAATTTTGAGTTCCAATAATGTTTTAACTTTTTCAAGATGACAGAAACACAATTTGATATTTTTCTCACAAACTGTCGTCTCCTGGGCATACTTTTGCAGTAAATTTCTATTTACGTGAAGTGAAAGGATGGTTAATCTATCAAATTAGCGTACTTTCTAGTTTTCATATAATTCCAGGAATTTTAACTGAAATTTTACTTTTGATACTGTCATAACGGGGGATTTTGTTGGGGTTTTTTTCACACCTTCACACATTTCACCTATTTTTTTCAATTTGCTGTAATTTACGACTACCTGCTTTGGCTTTATTAGCGATGCATTATTCTTAAATAGAATATTGCCATTTAATGCACAATAGCATCGATGTATATCGTCATTGTTTACCCCAAAGTAGGAAATGTAGCGTTTATTTGATCTCCAAGACGTTCTTTTTTACGGTCACTATATCTCTTGTCTTTCTCATCCGATTTCATTTACTGCTAAAGACGCTTTTTGTAGTTATATTTAGTAACGTGAGCATGCAATGTCAAAAGTAGTAACTAAAAATACAGAGACGAAAATGCCATCGTCTGGAGCATCATTCAGAAGAAATGAGCCCAGAGGCATCCAGTGTAAAACATCACTGGAAGCTACTAGAACCTGAGCAGAGCTTGCCAAGTCAGCATTACGAGGCTCAGAACTGGTTATAATGATTAAGTGCCCACCTGTACAACAGGATATGTAAAGGACAGCCAAAAATTCACCCATACAATACAGCTACTATGGGAGTGAAAAATTTTTAGAATTGCCCACTAAATGACGCTCTGAGGCCCTCCACGTGGGCTGAGGCTGAAACCCTGGATAAGAAGCTGTTCGGTGACCAGGCAGCCCTGAAGACGGAAGCATTTGTGAGGCAGACTGCAGTCTCCATCTAAAGTGATGATCGACATAGAAGAAGAAGAAGAAGAAGAAGAAGAAGAAGAAGAAGAAATAACAAAAAACTATATGAATTCCTGAAACATTTTCAATTTGATTCGGGTAAAATATGCCAACAACACCAACAAAGTTATTTCATCAAAAATTTCAGGGGGGTTTATATGAATTGGTTTCAAGATGTAAGCAACAAAGTAACTGGCAAAGCATTATATTTTAAGCGAGGTAATATTTTATACGGCAGTTTATTTTAACAACTTTTGACAAGCCAAACTAACAAAATAAGATGAACGTTTTTGATAAAAAATGATTACAAAAATAACTATTAACCTTGCAACATTAAATGTGTAAAAACATAAATGTTCAATTTGATAAAGTGACGTAACATTCCATTCAATCCAAATTTTCAGACTATATTTCTTTGTTACAGAAAGCAAGGAAACAAACTATTGACAAAAATGTTATTAGTTATCCCTTCATGTTAGTCCATACTATAGTTGACTCCAGCTGTATATGCAAATATAATAAATAACTTGCAAAAATTACATTTTTGTTGTTTCTTTACCTTCTACTGTTTATGTCATTACATTTTTTAGCCATTTCATTCTTTTATTCTTAATGGCAATCGTTTCAATTCGATGTGCGAAGGTATCGAATTTGTACCTTCTTAGTTTTTTAGTTAGCTTTCTTTAGGTGGCTGGTAACATGGGTGCTTGCTTATTTCATTTTCAAAAATTTTCCAACCCAATGCATTTTTAAGGATCTTCTCCACCCCTCACCCGTGTCAAGTTTAACATTGTTTTGTTTATGAGTTGGTTTTGGGGGGATAGGGTTCTTTTAGAAAAATCTTAAAGTGAACCTGTTAAAAGTAAATATAACAAAAAACTTTGGATATTCTAAAATTCATTTCCCCTTTTATTTTGACCCCCCTTTAGTTAATTAATTTTTAGAACAAGTCCGGTAACTCTGCTTTAAATCCCCTTACTGTTTATTAGACACCATACAGTAGCGAGATCCCAGCCTTTTCAAATCATTGAGAATAAGGTTAAAATTCTCTCACCGCTACTGTTCAATAAATTTTGTATATTTTGTTAAATGTTGTTTTATGTTGCTGCATTTTTAATTATTTTATATGAAGTTGATGATGGCAAATTGCATTTTCCTTTCAGATCTTAGCCAACAGTGATTAATTCTAGTATTTCTTTATAATATTTTAATAATCTACACAGTAACCAATGTGAAATGACCCCAGTATTACTCACTTTATTTTCACTTTATTTTACCTTAAAGATATCTATTTCGTTTTTACACAATACTTGAAAAGCAATTCGTTTTTTCAGTGATAAAAGCATTTTGTTTACCTTCAAAATATCTGATGCACCCCCGGTGACGTGTCAAAAACTAAACTTTCAACAGTGAGAATAGAGAATGTAATGGGAGAATACTAGCTCTCAAGGCTAGTTGGATTTATAAGTGGATCTTTATTAAGGAGTTCAGGGGGTTGGTGGTTAAGAGCTATACAAGGCTAAAGCCACTTAGTGCATATAAGTGTGAAGCACCCTACTCATTGAAAAAAGACAAACTGCTGCCAGTATTCCTCCCAAATCTATTCTTATCACAATCCGTTTCAAAAGTTATCTTCAAAATTTGAACCTTGATGAAGTTTAGTTAAAAATAATAAAATTAAATTTCAAATTGTGTTTTAAATAATAACACAATGATCTGAAAGTATCAGATAAGTTCACCAACACAAATCATGTATGTTTTCGTTTTGAAATCGCGAATATGAATTCACACGCACAGAACTCAGAACGGCCACACCAAATTGGAGTCATTCGCCGCACTGCCAAAAACAAAATAACCTTCTGCAGAGTATCTTTGCATGGAATTACTGGCAGCATTCCAGAAAATACCTCGCTCACAGAAGGTTGACTGCACCCATATGACTAAAGCCCAAAATCTGAAATACTTCAGCATACCGGATTCTGAAATGTGTAGAAGCATCCTGACAAATACTCAATGAAAACAGCGAGAGTAGAGAAATGGTCTCATGCCTTAGCCTGAGGATGGAAACTGAAAATGTTTGAATACTGCGTGAATAACATTATATGTGAGAAACGCTTTAAAACAGAGGTATTTCAAGAAGACCGAGGTCCGAAAATGATCTTTCGTAAAAGAATCTGGAGAAAGAGGTTATTCACTTACGTTTTTTGGATTTCTATATAAACAGGTTAGGAATAACATCTTACCAAGAATATTTAAATTCAGAGGACTGGAAGTCACATGAAGTTAAGCACCTTCCTAATTGTTAATATTACGGTACCTCCAAAGATATTTATCCTGACATATGATGTTATTTACTGGAAGGGCAGTTTCTGAGGGGTAAAAAGGTTGCTAAAGAACTCCTTAAAATTGAGATGTATATTAATCGAGGGTTGAATATTTAATTATAAATCACGCATCAACCCAGACAGATTTTATAATCATTTATAAATATTTTCGAGATTACTATCATCCTCAAATCTAAATAAAAAAATTAGAAAATAATAACATTCTACACAAGCATGTCCAAAGTAGGTATAGTGGTTAGGGAACTAACATAAAAAATAAAACTTTATTGTTAGCGCCCTGCTCCTATATTCATCTTTGGCGTTTATGGTTGGTTTGATCTCCCCAATAAACAAAGCTTTCAAGGTCCCTGAGTATTCTTGTCCCCTCGCTGAAGATTTCAAAATCTCCACTTTTTCTAAGCCTGTGAAACAGTTGCAACGCTTCAGGTGCTTTCTTACTGATGCAGACGGTTTCATTAAAACGGGTGGTAAGATGACGGTTTGTTTGATCGACATAGCATGCATCACATCCTGGACAAGATACCTTGTAAACCACACCACTTTTCAAGATCTTTTCAACGAGAGGTTTCAATAGCGGTAGCACAGTCCTTGAGCTTCCGCAGCGTCATAACAACTGTGCTGGGAGCTTGTAGCTTATGGAGGGCACAAAAATATTTAATTTTCCTTTACTCTGGTTTATTTCAAAACAAATGTTTGGTGAAAATTGTCAAATGCGTGTAAAAACTTCCTTTTAGTCAAATGACTTTGACAATCCTAATGTTCAAGAAAAAACAAGACGTTTCACATTCACTCAACAGAGTATTTCTTTTTATTGGTTTGTGCAATTCAGACAATGGGATTGGTTTGCAACCTCTTCCTATCCAAGAAAGAAGAGAACTTGTGTGTGATTAGGCGACAGAGCACAATCACACTCCTCAAACTGCTTTCTTATGGTTCCCCAACCATCGATACAAACTGAGGACCGATGTACCTATCAACATTAGAGCATACATTGATCCCCTCGATCGTGTCCTGATTTTACCAATGTCATTCTCTGCTTCTTGGCCTCAGTGACTCTTGTGATTATATAGCTGAACTATGGAATCTAAATTTGGAGAACAACTGTTATTAAAACTGGTTGCTATTACCGCTCCAAATATCATTGATAAGTTTGGAGAAGCAGCAGAGTTGAATAATTATCAATTATAAACGTCATAAAAGTATTTGAAGACATTTTCATGAGCTGGAAAATACAGCAAAGTAGGGTGACCAAATAATGTGTTGCGAAAATTTCAGATTGTTGTTTCCCGAAATAGTTTAACAGCCTGGCTATTGGCACCATGTTAGAAATTCTTGTTTCTGCCCAAAAAGAAATTTGTTACTGATTCCATTTTGTACCCCGCTTTCCAAATATTTCAGTATGGTTTTACGAGTTTACTAAATTTTACGGACCTCTAAAACTTAATTTCCCATAAAGCGGTTTCTGATAAAAATAAGTCTAGTTTTAAGATAAACCTGTTGCTTTATCTCGTATGAAAGTAATGAGCTACCTTTCCTCTTATCAATCCCGTATTCCTTCGATGCAATCAATCATCAAAAAGGAATTCATTTTTTTAATATTTTATTGTCATTTGTGAGAATATAGTCCCCCCTAGACATATATATTGATTGAGATTAGAATTCTCCTGTACATTTTCATAACAATAAACTTTGAATTGCCATATCTTTGTATCTTCTCTGCATTTATGTTAGTTACTCTAAGAGCTGAATGGAAAATATTTCGCGTTAGACCCTTCTGTCTATCTTTTTGGCTCAAGGTTAGTGGGCATTGATATTTACAATTGTCAAAACATTTTAATTAGATCCTTAAGGTGTGCAAAAGGAGTATATCGCTTATAAAGCGTAAAGCTCAACAGTAAATTAAGTCGCTTCCTTATCACTAGCAGGTAGAGGCGAATGTTTAGAAAATGATATGGTAAAAAGTGTTTCCAGTGTTTTGAAGGGCGTGACTAAGAAAATTTTTAACTCATGATATGACCGAGACAGACCCTTACTAGCTGTGCTCTGGAGAATATCCCAATTTGAGCAACCCACTACAAATAATCTAGATCAGCCCCTATATTACTATACTTTGTATTCCTGTTTTAGCTTACTGTTTATTGATAGTACAAACTAGATTATCTATTTCAGAACAATTAGCGATGCAGAAATTGACATCTGGAAATAACCCTCCCCCAGTACCCTTCGTTTTGTCATGTAAATTAGATCGCCTCGTTGGTTTTGACCAATCACGTTTCAGGCTTTTGTTAACACAAGTGAACTTCCAAAGCAATTCACGGGAGATAAAAACTACTAAAAAGGGAGTTAGAATTTAAGCTACATTCCTTACCAATTCTGATCTGATTTAATTAAGTCGTAACGTAATATACGGGGGTAAGACCCGTAACGTAATATAATCTACATGATTTTTATATTTTGTCTGGAAAAGCTTAGTGCTGGAAAGATTTTTATCCTGAAAAAGAAGAGAATTGTTTTCCACAAATAAAAAGTTTCCTGACATAGACCACCGAACTCCAGACCTATGTGGTTTGTTTTCAGTTTATGTTTTGAATATCATTACAGAAGCAAAATGTGCCTTGAAGGCGGACCTATTGACAGAAGGTGCAGTCACTTCTTCATCCCTATTTAACATCCCAGGGAACCAAGAATGGTTGCAGCATTACACGTTCCCTGCAGCACACTCTTTAAGTTTTAATCATATTGCATTTGCCACAAATGTAACAGGAATCGACATTTGCATTTGGTGTTTATGCAGATCGTTGTGGATTTTCATTCTGTTCTTGTGTCGAGTTTTCTTTTTGCCCTCAGGGATAGCAAGTTCTTCTTCGGTGTACTTTCGTTCAAGTGCATCTGATCCGGAGTAACTAGGCATTTTCAAAAGTATTCCGTTTCTTTTCACACGGTCTTGTTGGCTTCCTTTTCCACTAAGTTCACAAAGTTTGTTTCCACATTGTGTGACGTAAAATTTTCGCTTTCAAAACAAGATATTGGTAAAAATGGCATTTGCCTAAAGATTCTTTGAAAACTCTGACTCAAGGTAATACAACTGCTTTAAACATTTTTATATTTGACATCATTATGTTTTGATCGCAGTTTTCGATAAAGTGTATACTAGCATTGAGTTATGCATCATAGAAAGTATATTGGTAAAAATTGCATTTGCCTAAAGATATTTTGATCGCAGTTTTCGATAAAAGGTGTAGCTATTATTGAGTTATGCATCACAGAAAATTAGTAATGTTTCCTTTATAACTTAAAATTTCGCAACATTTCTTTTTTTGTCTGGTTTCTTTTTTTCTTTGCCGAGTTATAAATTGCTTAGCCTCGAATCTAAGTTACTTTGTNAGATCAGCCCCTATATTACTATACTTTGTATTCCTGTTTTAGCTTACTGTTTATTGATAGTACAAACTAGATTATCTATTTCAGAACAATTAGCGATGCAGAAATTGACACCTGGAAATAACCCTCCCCCAGTACCCTTCGTTTTGTCATGTAAATTAGATCGCCTCGTTGGTTTTGACCAATCACGTTTCAGGCTTTTGTTAACACAAGTGAACTTCCAAAGCAATTCACGGGAGATAAAAACTACTAAAAAGGGAGTTAGAATTTAAGCTACATTCCTTACCAATTCTGATCTGATTTAATTAAGTCGTAACGTAATATACGGGGGTAAGACCCGTAACGTAATATAATCTACATGATTTTTATATTTTGTCTGGAAAAGCTTAGTGCTGGAAAGATTTTTATCCTGAAAAAGAAGAGAATTGTTTTCCACAAATAAAAAGTTTCCTGACATAGACCACCGAACTCCAGACCTATGTGGTTTGTTTTCAGTTTATGTTTTGAATATCATTACAGAAGCAAAATGTGCCTTGAAGGCGGACCTATTGACAGAAGGTGCAGTCACTTCTTCATCCCTATTTAACATCCCAGGGAACCAAGAATGGTTGCAGCATTACACGTTCCCTGCAGCACACTCTTTAAGTTTTAATCATATTGCATTTGCCACAAATGTAACAGGAATCGACATTTGCATTTGGTGTTTATGCAGATCGTTGTGGATTTTCATTCTGTTCTTGTGTCGAGTTTTCTTTTTGCCCTCAGGGATAGCAAGTTCTTCTTCGGTGTACTTTCGTTCAAGTGCATCTGATCCGGAGTAACTAGGCATTTTCAAAAGTATTCCGTTTCTTTTCACACGGTCTTGTTGGCTTCCTTTTCCACTAAGTTCACAAAGTTTGTTTCCGCATTGTGTGACGTAAAATTTTCGCTTTCAAAACAAGATATTGGTAAAAATGGCATTTGCCTAAAGATTCTTTGAAAACTCTGACTCAAGGTAATACAACTGCTTTAAACATTTTTATATTTGACATCATTATGTTTTGATCGCAGTTTTCGATAAAGTGTATACTATCATTGAGTTATGCATCATAGAAAGTATATTGGTAAAAATTGCATTTGCCTAAAGATATTTTGATCGCAGTTTTCGATAAAAGGTGTAGCTATTATTGAGTTATGCATCACAGAAAATTAGTAATGTTTCCTTTATAACTTAAAATTTCGCAACATTTCTTTTTTTGTCTGGTTTCTTTTTTTCTTTGCCGAGTTATAAATTGCTTAGCCTCGAATCTAAGTTACTTTGTCCCATAGTCCATTTTCCATGGACTATGGCGCAATAGTGTTTTTCTATAAGAATACTTTGATGCCAAGTACTGTAAACAACGCTGTATACTGACATCTCCTTTTTAATTGTTTACATAAATTACTGTTACCTTTAGTAAATTAAATCATTGTTCAACATTAATATGTCTGACTTTGCAATATTGGGTGTTTGCAGATTTGTTTAAAGTCACCTTTCCCTATCCTCAAGTGACAATCAATTATCCCCTTATCTTTACTTCTGATAACTTTCTATGGAAAATGTCAACCTCTAAAGTTTTCTTTGTTGCACAATTTTGTTTCACATTCACTTCACATTACCAAGGTGCATTTTAAGTGAAGTGGTATTGCAAAATGTCACTACAATGCAGATAAACACCTTGCTTCGTGTATCTGGTGATTCATTGCATTAAATAATATAGTTTATAGACTTTTTATTACTATATCTTACACAGGGTTTCTAGCTTATAGATTTGTTCCATCATTCGAATGAAACTTAGTATACTGCAGATAATGTGAATCTGAAGCATCAAGGAAAATATTGTTTAACTCGAGTCATTGGTGCTTGGTACGAAATTTGCCTTACGATGCTATACCAGCTATCATAATGGAAAACATGCAAATATCAGCTTTATCCTGCATCTTTTGAATATTGTCTTATGGTAGGCTCGCACAACACTAGAAATACAATAGGTTTTATAAAAGGGGTGCCAGAGCTATACACACATCGATCGTTGCATGAATGTGATTGTGTCAATGTGTATGTCTTTTAGGTACGATAAAACAACTTTGTGTAGTGGATACATTTTGAATTAAAAAACATGGTCATATTGTTTTTGTTGACTGTAATAGCTTATAGTATACATCACTTGTATTTCAGAGATAAAAGATGGAGCACATGCCAGAAAGTACAATACAAAAACAAAACTAATTTCAACTAAAAATTCGTTATATTTATGAAAAAATCATGCAAGTACAAATATTACACATTGAAAGTAAATGTATGCCTGCAAACCTATATTCGTTGTTGGTAAGAAAGTGATGGACTGAGAGATCATAGAGTTTACAACCTTACAGAAAGAACAAACCGTAGCGATGCTGTTGAGTATTTACTCGAAGAACTAAATTAAGGGTCATAAAGGCAGATAGATAGTTGTTGTAAATGAACAATTATCTACAGTTGTAAAATGTAACAAAGACAATCTTAATCATCATCTGAAAAAAACCCACCTGAAGGACAACATACTCTAACACAAACAAAACCCATCCCCAAATCCAGTAAAGAACCATCCAATCTATGAAACACTCTGGCAGAGTATAACTGTTAGGCCTAATATAACAGCTAAACTTTGCAAAAAGTAATGAAACGGAAATCTCTTAGAGGCTGAAACGCATGTCTGCTACAAATGCTGCAACAACGAATGGTATAGCGCACCGTCATAATCTCGATTTGTCTACGGCAAAACAAATGTGGAAACAATCAGTGTGCAAGAAAAATGTATCTTATCAAAACAATGTGACGTTGTAGCTAAAATATTGCATACTAGTACGGCATTGTATATGATATGGTGAAGGCACCATCAATATACCGCTATGTTACAAATTTAATCAAGATATATTTTCCACTGGCCAGCAGGATTGTCTAAAACAACTAATACNGCCTAATATAACAGCTAAACTTTGCAAAAAGTAATGAAACGGAAATCTCTTAGAGGCTGAAAAGCATGTCTGCTACAAATGCTGCAACAACGAATGGTATAGCGCACCGTCATAATCTCGACTTGTCTACGGCAAAACAAATGTGGAAACAATCAGTGTGCAAGAAAAATGTATCTTATCAAAACAATGTGACGTTGTAGCTAAAATATTGCATACTAGTACGGCATTGTATATGATATGGTGAAGGCACCATCAATATACCGCTATGTTACAAATTTAATCAAGATGTATTTTCCACTGGCCAGCAGGATTGTCTAAAACAACTAATACAAGACCATTCCCACCACAGAACGTACAATGCAAGGCTCCACCAGCATTCATCTTTCAACTCCCTTTATAAACATTTTCAGCTGCATCAACCAAAATCCTTTGAAGTAATTCTCGGCAATACAAGCAAATGCAATGAAGATGAAACTCGAGGCATCGGTCTAGATCAAGCCAATTTGGTAACTTCACAAGATATTATGCAATGTATCGAGGCAAAAATACAGGGCATCCTATAGTTTTGTGTTAAGATAACAAGCAGAACGCGAAAAGTATTGACAACACTTGAAAAAGACCGGGATGCTCAAAACACCTCCGTTTTCAAAGTTAATGTTGCGAATGCAGTTGAAACAAAAATTGGGAGAGGGGGGGGGGGATATATTAAAACGTGTTTACAGCAAATAACCTATCCAGTGTCGCATCTTGTAATACTCTTTTCATAAAAGAACGTCTTGAAAAATCTGGTATAGTATAACGGAATCTCCTCTTGTTTAAATAAAACTAAGTAACCCAAGAAACTCTGAATTTATTTACGTTTTCGCTCGCGCTCTCTCTCTCTCTCTCTCTGTCTCTATCCCTCTCTGTCCCTCTCTGTGTGTCTCTCTCTCTCTGTCTGTCTGTCTCTCTCTCTCTCTCTCTCTCTCTCTCTCTCTCTCTCTCTCTCTCTCTCTCTCTCTCTCTCTCTCTCTCTCTCTCTCTCTCTCTCTCTCTCTCTCTCTCTCTCTCTTTCTCTCTCTCTGTCTCTCTCTCTCTGTCTGTCTCTCTCTGTCTCTCTCTCTCTCTCTCCCTCTCTGTCCCTCTCTCTGTGTGTCTCTCTCTGTCTCTCTCTCTCCCTCTCTCTACCTTTTACAAGAATCAGTAGTTTCTTCACTTTCAAATGATGTTCTATTTCCTCTATCCTCAAGGAAAGGGCTGACCTTTTGGGTAAACTATTTTCCGCTAAGTCTTCTGTAAATTGCTTTATTACCTGCTTTCCCATCGCAAACTGATCAGATTTCTGTCTTTGTTGTCATAAATCTAAGAGTAGTGTTAAAGGTTATTCATGGACTTAATCAATCTAAAGCCTTGCTCTGGGTTGTATTTTTGTAGAGTCTTTAAAAAGTATACTTCTGAGCTATCTTCTTTTCTGACCAAAAGTTTCAATCTCTGCCTATCAGTCTTGTTTTTTATCTTTCTGGGAAGTTGCAGTTGTCTCTGTATTCAAGAATGCAGGTAATCCATCTGATCACGTCAAATGTCGACCTATCAACCAGTCTTTTTAATAAATCGGCGTCAGAACTTATCACTTTTTATGTCCAAGAGGTTTGGGTAGGCGCCTTCTATCCAGAGATTAATTAAAACGCATCCAGCTGATAATGTGAAATTCTCATTAAGTTCATACCATGTTTAAAGTTTCTACTAAATATATCCACCGGTACTGTGGATGAATCCTGACACCAATCAATGCTTAAAAGCAATAAAAACAATTCACAATTTGTCACGCTCACAGGGTGATCTTGAAGATGATGTTAACGACAAACCTTTACAGTCTGCAGGGTGTGACAATGATAAAAATGAGATGTTTGTGGAAGCGAGAAGCTTGGAAGACAAAAGCATTCTTTTACACTTTAGATTTAAACATACTAACTGCGCTTGTTTTTTCTTAGTATCTTGTTAAAATTGTGCTCAATTTTGTTTTCAACCAACATTTTGGTCTGGGTCTTTCTCAGCCTGCTAAATCCTTTTGAAACTTTCAGTAGCTTCAACCTCCTGTTTCATGCATGTATGATTCTTGTATAAAACAAGCATGTACGAGTTGCGAGATATTCAAGATGAAAAATAAAAGTTTTGATGCGCCCTTTTCAAAGGAAAGAAAATGGAATCTTATTATTATGAAAAACGATTGAAGCCAAACGGTAAATCATTTCAAAAATTCGTTTTAAAATGGGTCTTATATTTTGTTTGTTTGTGGAAAAAATTCACTGAATACCTAGAATACCCCTCAGGGTCGCCACTGTCTTAATTCGAAGTGACGCCATTTGTTTTCCGTTAATGTACTTCTTCATAAAGAGTTATATTGGACTTCTTTTTTTAAAGTAGTAAATAACACAGGAACACCAAGTCATTCTTCTCTTTTGCATTTTCCTGTAATTTTTAATTCATGACGATTTCCCTTATCTGCCCGAAGAAAAAAATGGATTAAGCTCGATAATTATATTAGAACATGAGCAAAATGGGTGGATTTTTCTGAAAATATAAAACAAGGTCATAATGATTAATTTTCATAGCTTTTATCCGCTAATCAGATTTTTAAACAGTTTTCTCCCTGGTGTCAGCTTTCAGACGTCTTTGTAAACTTAACGTTTTATTAATTTTAACGTGATTTTCCCAGAGGGCATGAAATAACAGGTTAAGGGCTGGAGGGGTTATGTGTCTTAAGGGAAGGAGGGCCTCACTAGCATTGGCTGGCAATTTTGCAAGAGATAGTGTCTCAAAAGAACACTGGTGGTAGTGTCACCTTATCACCGCATAAATAAGTATCCACTCTTATCTAATAATTTTGCTGCCTTTTTGGGGATTTCAAAAACAGCTTTATCTTGACTAACACCTTTTGGCTACGATATATGACAGGGCTCGTATCAGATCNGTCTTTGTAAACTTAACGTTTTATTAATTTTAACGTGATTTTCCCAGAGGGCATGAAATAACAGGTTAAGGGCTGGAGGGGTTATGTGTCTTAAGGGAAGGAGGGCCTCACTAGCATTGGCTGGCAATTTTGCAAGAGATAGTGTCTCAAAAGAACACTGGTGGTAGTGTCACCTTATCACCGCATAAATAAGTATCCAGTCTTATCTAATAATTTTGCTGCCTTTTTGGGGATTTCAAAAACAGCTTTATCTTGACTAACACCTTTTGGCTACGATATATGACAGGGCTCGTATCAGATCTGAGCTGCCTGCGACATAGTTGGGTAATAAAACGGCGTAAGGGTTTATTTTTTAACTCAATTATGGCAAGACCGCAGCGTTTTGTCCACCCTTAGCATTTTGCTTACGCTTAATATTGGAAAAATAATCATTCAAGGTCAAGACTAGAAAGAGCCACAGCTTACACTGATTTGAAAACTTTAAAGATGGACGACAATTTGAAGACGTCTTCTATGCATGAAGATGAAAAGAGAAAAGCGTGCACATATGAATTAAACATTGTCAAGTATACAAAAGCTACTTCAGGCCGAATTGTTTCTGAATATTCAATTTAAGTAAGAGAGATTGAGAATGCCAAAAGAGCATCGAGACTTTACCTCTGACAAAGCAAAAGTCGGGGAGCGCAAAAACGATGGGTTTTGAGTGAAGTGAATAATCAGTTAATAGAAACTTTACTGCTGCATGACTGGTTTATATCAGCATAATTATAATACGATTTTAGTGTGTTGTGAGCAGATGGGAGAATCACCCTTTACATTTTTGGATTTTGTCACGATTTTGGATTTTGATCAGGGATTTTATGTGGCAGTCAGAAAAGCTGGCTAAGTTTGGATTTACGATAAGTGGCTGTTCAATTCGAGAGGTCACACTGAATTTGAACAGTTAAAGTTAAACTTTTAGTTATAGTTAAAGTTGTAGTCAAGTTGAAGTTTTAAATCAGGAACTTCATTACATGAATATCACATTACACTGGTTGTTGAAAACGTTCCGAGTTTGGTTACATTTTGACTGTTAAATCTCGGATGATAAATATTATGGAATTGTATCATATTTTTTGGTATTTCATCCATCGAACAGAAAAACCCTTTATTTGGAGTGTAGAGGCAGAGCAATTACAGATACGAATTGAAATGATAATCTTCCATGTTGAATTCAAGAGCATCGAGATGAAACGTTGTGACTTTCTCGGTAGCTGTTTATGAGAAAAGGTTCAGTGATCCACGATGAGCAAGTGAAGATAATGAAGCCGCAGAGTAAAAACTTACCAAATCGATACAAATACAAATCACAACTGCTCAAAAACGCCCTTTTGTAAGATAGCCAGGTCAGTGGGATACATACTGTAGGTTTAAAGATTATCTAGCCAATTTAAGTACTCTTGATTTCAACCCTCCGCCTATTAATTTTTAAGTAATCTCCCACCCGTGGCAATTTTTTGAGGAAGTACTTTGGCGGGCAAGTTGAAAAATTCTTTATTAAAATATGAAAATCACGCTGATGACACATGATGTATCGTTTTGTTTAGGTCGATTCTTGACTTCATTTTTTAACTTTTTGTCCTGACACCCCGTCTATTAAATTTTTTATCATTTTCCACCCCACTCTCGTCCATTCCAGCCCCCCTTCTACTAGCACCCAAGAGTACGAGCCAAGTTCCATCAAAGAAACTACTGCTTTGGTAGATATCGTACAACAGCATATGCTAGGGGGGGGGGGGTAGAAGCAAGTAAAAGACCATGATCAAGAAAGACTCCTGCCAAAGTAGAGTTCCTCCTTCTTTCTTGACAGTAAATGCTGATAGAATTAAGCTGAAGCTACCTTTCGCGTTTGGCAATGATTAAAGGAAGTGTAAAGGCTTAAACAACGAATTCAAAGGTCTTTAAGTTTTGTTTTTGAAGAAAATAAATAGGAGTGAGCTCTGCAGTTTGTGAAAACAGTGATTGGAAAATTTTAATTCCATCTTCAAGTGTTTTTATGGGATTCGTATGGATATCATACAAGGAACGCTGTGAGGAATACTCTTAGAATAAGCAAAGTGGGTAGTGTTACAAAGCTGAGGATGGTACAAAATATATCCAAGCCCCAGATATTTCATGAAGCAATGGTGTACACCAAAATGCTAGAGCTCTAAACATGAAGGCATCACCAGGACGCAAATTTGTAGAATTTTTTTCTGAACCCAGAAAAGCAATGTTTATGGATATAATGAGAAACTACTTTAAGAGCTATCGTCTCAACTTTTAATTAATGGAAGTGAAGATGAGGGAATACATTACTTCAAATCTTATTTATTTTACTCAGGTAGTTTTTACTATTTAAAATGACGAAGTCGTGTTTTCAGAGGATCCGTCCTTGCAATTGAACTAGCCCAACTCTGACAAAGAAAAAACGCGGGAAAATTTCGTCCTTAAGATTAAGAAAATGAAAAATATATTACCATTTAGATTTAGATTTCATTGTCCCATGGAAAACTCAGTTTTTGGTTATATACAGTTATTAAAACAAGAATTTGGCTGATATCTGGTTACAAGGCAAAAAACTAGCAAGCTGTGTCAAAATTTTTTCCTGACCTAACGAAAATCTGAAAATACAAATATGAAATTATCTAGAACAATTTCATGAAATATATTAACAAATAGACGTATCCAATAAAGAATAAGAGTATCACTCCTCAACAGTCTGGTAATCTCACGCATGATCTATAGCTGCCATGCATAGAGACCCACCACAGTAGAACTTGCCAAGCTTTCAACAACTGATAAGATCATTAATGGCTACAAAAGAGAGCCCAACTGATTAATCAGTAGAAAAATCCAATACTTGACTGGAACTATGTCAAAAGCGACAAATATCTGTTTTTTATCTCTCAACATGACTCTATAAATCATTCTATACCGAACAACAACATAAATGGATAGCACATCCTATCAGACGTCTTAACAGTGAAATTACGAAAAAACTAACTTTTTGCCACAACAAAATTGTAAAACGTAGAAGAAAAATAAAGTCCATATTGGAAAAGACACAAAGATCACCCACTGAAAAACAGCAATATAATATAAATAGCTCAGGAATTGTTTTAGTGGAAAGTAAACACAAATATAATCCTATTCAGGCAATGACTGACGAGTATTTTCCATCTGAAAATGATCAATAACAGTAACAATAATGGTTGGTTTAAAGCAAGCTTTCAACTTCTCATAATTTCCCTTCAGTAAATCTTGAGTGGATTTATTAGATTACATAATAAGTTGCTCTCTCTAGTCAAAACTTATGTTTAAAAAAACTAAAGGCCCGGGTTGTTTGCTAGAAGAAATACGGCCTATCATTCTGATGTTAGACTGTTTCTTCCCCTGCGGAATGTATATCACTGGGAATGCTCGGTCTGTCATTTTCTCCAGATTTTTGTTTTGGGTTCTCATATTCCTAAATTACATTCTTATATAGACACCTACTGGTAGCCACTGTTTTTACATTTGCACATGTGCTACCTCGCCGTACATAATATAATCAATTTAACTCTGTCACGTGTTTGTAACTTCATAGATGTGAAACATGCTGCAAGTCTTCTGTCTCGTCGATGAAATGTGGTTTTTCTGGTTAATTACTGAAACTCATTTGAAATCGAAATTACCATTGTCACTGGTGATCAAATGCAATAACATTCGATGAGAGTCTTTCTGAGAGGCTATCGGCAATACCATTGATGGGAACTTCCGTCCACATCCACAACACATTGGGTGTCCCTTTCACAGGTTTGTTTCCAAAGGTAAGATAACACAAGCTGTGACGTCACCACCTGAAGGCTTTTTGCTCAATGGAGTAAAAGTGGCTCTTACCGCTTAGAAGACACGAGAAAAACAACGAGCGCTAAACAAAACATAAAAATAAGGGTATCTTGGATTAACTTCACAATCAACAGAAAATGAGGCGCGCTCCTTAGAATGGGATTTACTACATTTTTAAAAATTGGAGAGAGGAAGAGGATTAAGAGGCAGGTCATGCTTGAGAGATGGGTGCAAGATTTAAAGAAAATATTAGAACCTCACTGAAATAACCTAAGTGTTACCTGAATTCATTAAATTTGTCAACTCTGATGTGAATGAGCAGGTAAAGGCACTGTGAATGACATGTAAATTGGATGCAACTGAAAACCAACTTTGTTCCAAAAAAAGTCTTCGCGTTTGTAAGCCAGCCGTTGTATAACAAATGCAAAGACTTGCTGCAAAGTTCTTCACCTAAGACACTAGACCTGAAAGGAATTGACAAAAATGTACAATGAGAGTATTTTAAGGCATTTGAAAAACAGCCAGTGAAACCAACCTCTGCAATACTTCCATGGTACTCAGTCAGAAAGTGATAACAATCGTGAAATTGCCAATAATCCTGTAAGGGCTGCACACAAAAGCAGAGCATCAAGAAATCGAGAATAACCAGTTTTTGTTGAAAATTAAACCTTTTTTTACCCTCGTGGTTAAAATTCACATTCTCAATTAAGAAATGGGGTGCAAGAATTATATCGTGTGTATCAGCCTGCAAAAAAAGTCAAAAAAATGCATGGGAAAGAAATTCATGTATATTTTACCTCGCATTCGTCATAAAAAAATTTTTTTCAAGTTTTGCAACCTTAAGTAAAGTTTCTAAATTTGGTTCATGTAATTCCGTTTTATAACCCCCCGTGTATTAAATTGTTAATCAGGCCATAAACCCAGTTTATGTGGAAAACTCGGTTCATCCAGTATATAACTAATCTTTGGGTTATTTGAAGCTTTAAAACATTTTCAGTAGGTTGGTGTCAAGTTTCTTTTTTCATAGGCCTAAACAGTTGAAACAAGAATAAACATATTGGTTGAGTTTGATTCCACTTTAACAAACGGATATTCTTATATTCTTTTTTATAAATTCACAAAACATAAAAGGATTCATATTCGGACAAACGATATTGTTTGCTATCCTGAGTTAAGACAGTTACCGGTTCCCATATAGCTCACAGACTAACTCAACAAAAACCCCAACTACAATATTGTAAATATCCGACCACCATAAAATGGAGAACAGCCTTTGGGTCGATAGCATTATTGGTCTGAATCCCGAAAAATCACTGAAATCATTTAACTGCCCTTTCTTTTTTTTCTTTTTCTGCTCTTGTTTTACTGTTTTTCTTGGGCATTGAATAAGATTTTCCCCGACAGCGGCATGAAAGTCCATAAACAAGAAATTTGTCTGCAAAGGAGTCAAGGATAAACATGAGAAAAGTGGTAAGTAAATGCAACTGCCCTTGTTCCACCGACTATCTGAAAATCCACCAGTAAACCATTCAAAACGAGAAGCAAAAACAATTGATGAATTGAATTATGTGAATTGATATATGAATGAAAGACATTCATATATCCCATACGAAATTAGTTTATATTTGAGACTAGAACATGCCAATGTGATTGACATTTTAAAGGGCAAAATCAAATGCAGTTTTAACACCTCCGACAACATCTTACTATTTTGAAATTTATTATTGCTTGTGGTTTGACCGGAAAGATATCCCAGAATGCTATTTTCGCCAAAGGAAGGCAAACTTTTCCTGAGGCTGTGTTTCTTTCCTGACAAGGAAAAATGATTGCACTTTGTGGCCCTCCTACGATAGATGCGCATGATCTGAAATCAACTTTCAAGATGCAACTACATGCATGGCCTGAGAATCAAGCCAAGCTGCAATAAATGGATAAAAATTGGTGGATACAGCGTTCATTGAATGGAAGAAAAGGAGACAAAGATTAGAAATACTTGAGACTGGGTTCCTTAGAGTTGATAAAACCTAAAAATTGCAGGGCTGTTTAAGGGCACTAATTAAGTAAAATAAAAAAGAGATTTCCACAGTGTAATTAAGAAGCAGCCGAGCGTAACTCCGCTAAAAGGGTTATGAATAGGAATGACTTTTATATCTCTCCATACACTAATAAATGGGAGAGAAATCTAGTTCATCTCACTAAAAAGCCTCTAGATCTGAGACTGAAGGTACGACTTCTAGCTTACAAGAGAAAATATGTGTTTCACAGCAGAGATAAGTTCCAATGAAAACATGAAGAAATACACGAGATAATAAAAAGGGGTTTCGCGAAGGTAAACAAACACAAGCGGAAACCACAGAGCCACAGACGCTTTACATGCCTGAAGCTTGAAAAATTCCAGATGAAAAATGTAACATTCATTTAAAGCGTGCACTACATCTCCCACTTATCTTGATAGATTGAAAGGGGTAAAGACTACCTGTATGAGCATGGTCCTTGGTAAAAAAAAGTATAATTATTATCGCTGGCAAACATTTCTGGGAGTATTTCTAGCATCTGTACAACCATACTAAATGTATTCAACTGCACGTAACAAATTATCATAAAGTGGTCAAGTCACAATTTTTGCTTTTTGAAACAACCCCATTTTTACCCTGTATCGTCTTTTCTAAAATCAAAACTTTTTTCAGATGAAAGCACAAATTTCTACAATTATTTAACACGATAAAAATAAGAAAGACGGATGAAAGGAAATAAATACAGAAAGTATATTTAAAAATTCATGTTTGTTTATTCCAACCATTTGCTTCTACTTTTCAATGCATCCTATCAGCTGCTTGTGTCTCTTGTTGTTACAAGTTATTCTCTTAAAATGTGTTTGTTGCGCCAACGACGGTACAAGGAATATCCTACAAAGACAACCCACTCGGTTTTTTTCTAATCCTATTATTACCTTAGATGCTACTTCATTGTTTTGGTTTCAGTTTATTCTTGGTTAAAAAAGAAAGAGACGGATCCAGAGAACGACGACCTGTTTCACTCGGCATTGAAACGAGGGATATGAGAGAGAAGAACTAAGGAAAAAGAACGTAAACATTGGAAAATCAGTGAACCTTTTGAGCTTTTCCTATTGGGTTTTTTTCTTTATAAGTAAGAAGTCACAAACAAGACAGATGCTAAAAATATGCATTAAATATTGAATTGGGGGTGTTGCATTTATTTTTAAAGAGGCTTCAAAGAACGTAAGCAACAGTTCAGTGATGATAGTAAAAAGGAATGATTACTTTTTACAACAAGAATATATATATAACAAAGCATTGTCAACGTACATGATTTTATAGTAAAAACAAAGTTCCCACGATACAGTATAGATAACAGCCCAAATAGTTCAAATATTTTTTACTGTGAAAGTAAGAAAAACAAATAAAAGAGTTCTGTTGGAAACTAATGTTGCATTTCGACGTAGAATAGTTCAAAGTATACCCGTGAAGATGATGAAGAAGTAAACACTGGTATTATTTTTTTCCGTTTTCAACAAGTCCTCAAAACGAAAACCATGGAACTCGTTTATCACGCTTTAGAAGGAAAGGATGAAAAGTCAGTTTTTATATAACCTTCCTTTCTGTTTGTGAAGTTCATTTTTTCCTGGAAGAAATAAAGCTATCTCTAGGATGCGGCAAAAAATATTTTTAAAAAGTCGTTCCCCACATTTCCCAACAAAGGAAATGTACAAGAGAAAAAAGAAAACCCCTAGCTCCAAGAATTCAAATCTGAGAAGAAGAATTTAAGAAAACCACAAGCGATTTTATTCCCTTACTATTACATTTAACACGCTATCTCAACAGTGCTATGAGTAAAATCAATTTAACAAACAAAATTATACCGCAACAAAATGAACAACAAAAAATGAACTCTGAGCCGACATCTGACTGAAAATATACCTAAGAATCCCAAGCCATTTAAATCTTCTGCTGGCTTACATCCTGGTGATTTTATAGCTCTGTGCACATTCCTTAATCCTCCAAGTGACAGCGAAAAAATAAAATAACATGAACATAAAAAAGGGAAAAAAGGGAAAAAAAGGATTTTCATTCTTGTTATCCCCAAAATATAAAACCTGGGCTAAAACTTTAACTTTGTGACAAAGATCAGTTGTTTCTTTCTTTGTCTTGGCCCCGAAATTGATTTAAAGGAACACATTATTACTAACGTTGTAGAATATCTAAATCCATAGTCCCAATCCAAATCAAAACTGGGACAAACCTTGTGTGTTTTGCATAAGGATCCATACCTATATGCCCGACAAAACAACAAGTATTAGATACTGGGTCTTTCACAGATTCCATTTATGAAGGGCCCCAAAGGAAGCAACAGATAACGAAAAAGAAGGGACAGAAAGCACGCAAGACACAATGAAATGCATGTCATACGGATCACCCTTAAGGACCCTTCGTGCTAGGGTCCTCTTTGGTTGATCTTTGGTTGATCTTTGGCTGATCTTTTTTGCCAGTCTTCAAGCATTTCAAGACCACCTGTCCTGTATGGTAGGGCCCTAAACCTGAAGACTCAACTAAGAAGAGATCAAAGCTCTACACTTTATCTTACCCAAAAGGCTGAGGAACCATGTTAGCCTTAACTAAGTATTAGATACTATACCGGACTGATTAAACAAACATACCCGTCAACATGTCGCATAATAGACTGAGCTGAATTGTTTTGTGAAAAACCTTCATCGCTGCAACGCAGATTAATGTGTATTCAAGTTTTAAGAATCGTACAAAATAGAAAGGGTTAGTTGACATTGCTCCTTCTGCTGCAATTACCTTCGTCATGATGACTTGCTCTATATCCGATATGGAGATTGTTAAAAAAGTGGTATAATAAACAAGGATCTGGGATCAAAATGGCTGAAGTGCCGATCGCGGGTTTACCATCGAAAATGAGTTAGTACGATCTGGGATCAAAATGAGTCAACAATGACGAATTGGTGTTCTCAATATTCTCCCTTTTCGCTAAGGACGGGTACTTCTTACAGAAAGTGAAGTTGAATAAAGTCAAAATATTGTTTCAGTAAGAATTTATTTAGTTTATTTTTCATTATTAATGAATATTGACCCAGAGTAAAAACGCCAGTAATATGTTCAATATTTGCAAAATGTAAAAAGAATACTGCGATCAAGGTGTTCCCTACCTTTGTGGAGAGGGCAAGTTTACGAATTAAAAAAAATATAGACGATTATGAAAAGAACTACCGCTTAGTCTTTATGAATCCATAAATCAACCATCGACAATTGCCTGTTTGTTGCACAACTTTTTTTTGCCAACTCTCATTCAAAAGAATAAAAACATTCGGCAAAAAGAAAATTTAGGATAATATCACTCCTTCAAAACAATTGGAAAGGATTAGTTTCCATTCCACTTGACTGCTAGCATTCAAAAACTACAGTCATCACAGGTTTTGTTACACACACCAGTAAACAAATTGTCTCTTGATTTGCCTTTACTACAGTCATCACAGGTTTTGTTACACACACCAGTAAACAAATTGTCTCTTGATTTGCCTTTACTATTTTGAATGTGTGTAAAAAGTGGATATTTTGAGAAGTTAATGTGTAGCCTTTGGGATCCAATTTGTGTTTAAAAATACTTATAGGCCAATTTAGGAAATCTACGTGTTTTTTAATTTGTCACGAAATAATAAAGTTGTTTTTCCTCAAGTTTTCAAAAGTAGTACATACATCTGCTCAAAGTTCTGATGGTGGCACTGCCTTCTAATTTTTCACAAGGACGACGACATTTAATCTTCTTTATTGTAAATATTGGTAACGATTCTTGGCTATTCAATTAATTCACATTGCTGAGCTAGCAGTTCAACAACAATTCCAAGCGTTGATATAATTTGTTTAAGCAGAATTTGATTCATGCTTTAAGTTTCACTTGATTTTGTAAGCGCATTTTCACACACATTTTGAGTGGTAGACATGCTTTCAGTACTCTCTCTTACAGGCTTCATTTTTGTATTGACCTAAACATTGCTTTGTCGAAGTCGGAATCTGTCTTTTACAGAAAAAAAAAGCCAATAAAATGGGAATTGTATTAATAGTTGGTGTAGTTCCATGCTTTACTCAAAATATTTTTTCATTTATTTCATTTCGTATATATATATACATATATAGGTTTATATGTGTATGTGTATATGTGTATATGTGTATATATGTATATATATGCATATATATCAATCAAACAAGATATTACCATTTTTTAGCAGCTAAGAGTTTTATGTTTATTAAAATTATCATCAGGCATGTTTCTAAATGCTCCACGATTGTACCGATCACTCTTACTATCAAGTGGATAGCGAAACACAAATGTATATATACGGTTTGGATTGTTACCCTAGTCAAAATGGTCGGAGAAAAATTCTTCCTATTTTAACTCGATCCACAGCCATGTTGACCATCAGCGTCCTTGCGTCTTGCTTATTCACTGTCAATTTTTTTCATCTGAAAAATGTTGCAATTACGTAATAAACAAAACAGAATGGGGTTGGGTTTGACATGCAATACAGAGGCTGAGTAATTAACATTAGACAACATATTTTTTACTCTAGTTTGAAACCTGTTCTTGGATAATTCCGATTTAATGAGTTTCAAAATAGCAAACGCTTTTATATATATATATACTTCGTAATGGTGTCTTCCGACCAAATGAACGATAGTGGAGGTGTTTGGCATTTTTCTGTGAGAAAACGTTTCAAACATTCTACAATTTGTTCTTCGTGAGGATATGGTATTACTAGGAGTCTCAATGTGAGTTGATCTTTTAGCAAGTTAGGTTGTGGCACTCAGTCTTTTGGTGTGGAAATGTATAGCGTGTAGAAATGATCAGTGATATTTTGCTTCTGGTCCCTATTTAATTTCATCTATATGTGGAGATTTTTTTCAGACTTTGTTTATGAAATAACATCGGGGGTCTGTATTATAGCCTTATTACCAAGGAAATGTTTGTTGTGCTACTATTCTTGGTTGTTTTAAGGTAACAACTTAAAGAATCAAAATTTTAATCTTTGTAAACAAAACAGCTTACTTTGAGACTAAAATTGCTGATGAGAATAAACCGTGGGAGGCCCAATGTTTGTCAACCAAGAGTCGAGCCTGCACCAACAGACAAAGGACACCAGGAAACAATTTTGTGTTACTATTGCGACGGGAAAACTATGTCAACGATTGCTATTTTTGTCGCACAAACATTTTTGTTTATGTTTAAGAGAGAGAACGACTACACAGGGAACAGGATGTTAAATATGGAAGTGCCAGGTCGTCGAAGGAGAGGGAGACCAAAGAGAAGGTACTTGGACCTCATAGAGGAAGATATGAGAGAGGTGGGTGCTAGAAAGGAGGACGAAACCGACAGAAACAATTGGAAAAGTATAATCCGCTGTGGCGACCCCTAACGGCAATTAGCCGAAAGTCAAAGAAGAAACATTTCTGTTTATGTCAATAAATAGCTGCCCAAATCTTGATTCAGCAATTCGTCCAGTGCTAATTTAAGTATCCGTTTTTAAGGAACACCATTCACTGGACGCTTTAAGTGACAGATGTGAATCTGGCCTACCAATAAATTTCATGAAAGTTTAGACTTCGTAGGATACATCGATCATAGACCGTGAAAACATAACCCAGTTAGAACTGAACTGTTCAGCTGGGTACCTTTGTCCGTCAGAATTCTAAATATGAGACTAAATAAGACCACGCAATTCAAGAAGAGCAGCTTTTGTATGCTGTTTGTTTTTTATGCTTGTATAACTACAGTACACTTAACCGTAAAAAATAATTTCACTTGATGTTAAAACTTTAAAAATCAACATTTCAGCATCGTCGGAGTTGGTATTTCGGGCTATAGTACAAACAAAATGGTCAGAAACAGAACGACATTACCAGACTCTCTACTGATATTACAGCTGATATTTCAGTATAAATCTCAAGCCCTTTCAAGCTGCAAAATTGCGTGTTCAGACTAAGTTATACTGAAGTGTATTTTTAATCGACTTTTTCTCTTTTGAATATATTTGCGGTAATGTATTTCTTAGATTTGTCGATGCCTTTTATTTTAGCTACAATTGTTGTCATTACTGATTGAATGAAGAACTTTTTACGAAACAGAGCCGATTGTCTTAGTTGTGCAGGACGTGTGGTTATGATGTAAGGTATCATATTCTAATAACTGACACCATTCACAACGTACTAACATTCCAATCCTCGATCCTAAAAAGCAAGGTCCTGGTAGCTCAGTAGAAGAGCATCTGACCGGTAACCATAAAACCCCGACTTCGAAGCCGGTCTGCTATAATTTTGCTTCTCAATATCAAGACAGAGGTGGGGAAAAAGTGATGTTTCACACGGATTAACTACAGAAATAAGAGGTCAATTCGTTTCAGCAGCTTCTTTTTTGCTTGAAAAACCTCTACACAGCAACAGTAACAAGTCTTCCTCCGACATTTGAGGGCGAAAATAAGGGGACCACAGGAGGAATGAGTCCAAATATTATTAACAATATCCTACTTTGAGACAAACTATACCATTAAAATATTCTTATTTAATAGTTTTTCGTTATTAATTTGAGATAATTGTCGAAATTCAAATTATGGGTAAAGTATATATGGCATGACTGATTACTATTCTTAGGTACCTAATAAACACACCCTGCGCTTATTAATTTGTCAAAAAAAATTTTCACCCATCACTCACCCACCCAACCAATGCCTACTACATTTTGCCCATTGATCTTAAAGATTGACCAGAAAAAATATTCGTTAAGGAGCCGTGGCTTAATGGTTAGTGCAACTGCACCGTAACCAAGAATTCCGGGTTCCTCGAGCAGGCGACTTTGGAACTTCATGAAAAAAAGCTATTGGTTGGAGTCAGGAAGGGCATCCGGCCAAGAAATTCCTCATTGCCAAATCCAAGTCCCTGTGAAGGGCACCGTCTGAACCCCAATTAATGGGGGAAAATGACGTTAAAGCAAACAAAAAAAAGCTCCATTATGTGGTCACTTTTAAATTTTATTATTCCTGTGAGTCACAGTCAAACAATAGCACCTCAGACGGCTTAATGCTGGCAGGTCATATTGTTCAATTTCCTCTCAGAGTGGAGGTCGCATAAGCACGTGTTCTTATTCTATTGCCCTGTCATCGGTCAATGAAGGGTTAACAATTAATATATTAAAGTAGCGCCGTTTTATATCTGTATTGAATAAATTCTATGTATTCAATTTTAGCATCAGCTTTTATTTGGATCTTGAAGCACAATTGATCAACAAAGAATAATTCTGAATTGAAGATGAAATTCATGAGGCAAAAAGAATTATAGTCGCCAGAAGAAAAAATCCGTTTTGGAAAAGATGCAAACAGATGTAAAATCGCGTTTGATTTAACATCGAGTTGAATAATCTGAAACCCAAGACCCGTTACGATACAGCGGTGCCATCTATTACAAAACCCGTCCAGATTTCAGCAAGCGTGCACCCAGCAAATTCAAAGTTTTCCAGCTCATGTTCATTGTCACTCGTCACAACTTTTGCATCAAAATAACTTCCAAATTTATCAAGCTAAAGTTTAACACCATTTACTGTTTCACCACCCAGCGCTCAACACGATTGAATGCTTTCCGACCATACAAATCCTAAATAACATGTTCCTCAGATACCCAGTCAGGTCTATCTTGCTAGATCGTTCAACATAGATCTGAAAGATGGCGAAAAACCTAGCCTTGAAAAAGCCGTGCACTTAGCGAAGCCGATGTCATGGCCACAATCTGGTATATATGTCTGATGTTAGAGATGGTCAGCTCTCGATAAAACATTTTCATGAAAGTGGTGGTTGGCCCAAAGTTAAAGCGCTGCAAGCAAGCTCTCTGATAGTGGTTTATTGATATTAGAGGTGCACTAAAGGGTTGCCTTCCCAGAAGACTATTTAAATTACAATGCAAAAAGTTCTACAATGAATAATAATAAACAATAAATAGAACCAGTACCAGAGGAAGATCGATTGCAGTCAGTAATAAGTGGATAAAAGGATGAATGCACGAATATCACACGTTGCAAAAGCCAAACAAACCCTTTCCATTAACGAAGCAAAGTCGAAAAACTCGCTTGAAACATTATCCTTAAGGCGTCTGGAGGTAAGGAAGTTTTTTTATACTTACGGCGTGGACCCCACCACCACCACCACAACCATAATCAACGGCGACCAGATATCCTTACATCGGAATGAAAGCAGCGGATAAGAAACTATGTCTTTCAAAATTGAAAGTATCTTATGACAAATAAGACAACATGCTCTCAGGAGAAAAAAATTAACCTGTTTTAGGCTAGTGTCAAATGATCCAAGCCTAAGTCTACTATCTGGATTTGTCTTCAAAATCAAATGAATCAGGATAATACTGGAATCCATTCTGGTGGCCAACTACCAGTGAGCACCGGAAGTATCATATCGCCAGGATCAGATATCAACAGGACACGTGTTGATAACAGTATTTGTATACATTACTTCTTAATTATACAATTATCGAAACGTTTTTATCCTGTATAAATATTCGTAAATAAATAAATAGATGCTTGAGATGATATTTACACTGCCAAATGATTCAGGTTGTTTACGGAGAAGGATTTTGCGATAAATGAGCTTAATGATTATTCTGTGCACCGAATGCCAGAGATACGGATTGCTTTTTGCCAAAAAAGATATATTCTTGTCATCATAGATAGAGGTATTACGGGTAATATCAAAATAAATGACACTCCTTATCACTATCCAGTAAAAGCAGCATACAGACAGAGAGAGAAATGGGACCGATTCTACCTCAGCTTTCGAAGAATCTAACTAAAACCCTATCATCTACAAGAAATGAGATGAAGATAATAATCCAACAAGTTTCGGAAATAAACAGTTTTTATTAGAAGTAGTCACTGTATCGATGTCAACAAACGTAGTTCTTGCTTCAAATAACCCTGACATTAAAGAAGATGTTGAGTTTTTGGAAATTTTTTTATGAGAGAATCAGTACCCAGAAGGCATCCAAGCTTTTCATTTCATTTATGTCACAGTCTGAATAACTTCGTCCAAATTTCTGAATATTCAGAAATGACGAATTCCCCAAGCAAAGTGAAAAGAAGAAATGAATAAAGCTCTTATGTTAGCAATGAGCCATATTATTAACAATTGTTCCTATCCAGTGCACTTCCCATTACCACTGTAGCATTAGCTCAAAACCACTGTAAAAAAAAAATCGGCAATGTGGCGAAAGAAATGTATTCGGACAATGTTTTCTCCACCCATTTGAAATCAAGGAGGTGGTCAAACAGGGTTAAGACTTGGGTTTTAACGGTTAACATTTGTTAAATATTTTTTACGGTTAGTAATTATAATGATAATGTACAAAAACGAACGGCATACAAAATTTCATTTTATATTGACTGAACGGTATATTATTTGTCTTGAAACAAACGGCACAGGAAGCCAAGAGCGTCGAGTGGGGGTGTGACAGTGTAGAAAACTGTATCCGCAGGCTACTAAACACGAATCAACTCAAAAAGACTGTTAAGAAATGACCTTAACTTCATAAGCTATTTTTTAGGTAAAATATGATTTGCGGATGAACATGTGTACCAATCNCATTTGTTAAATATTTTTTACGGTTAGTAATTATAATGATAATGTACAAAAACGAACGGCATACAAAATTTCATTTTATATTGACTGAACGGTATATTATTTGTCTTGAAACAAACGGCACAGGAAGCCAAGAGCGTCGAGTGGGGGTGTGACAGTGTAGAAAACTGTATCCGCAGGCTACTAAACACGAATCAACTCAAAAAGACTGTTAAGAAATGACCTTAACTTCATAAGCTATTTTTTAGGTAAAATATGATTTGCGGATGAACATGTGTACCAATCAGAGCATGGCGTAAAAACTGAGTTAAGAGAACCAATAGATAAACACAACAATAACAAAAATAAATAAAAACAATCACATGAAAAATGAAAACAAATTAAATAAACACAAAAATAACAAAAGTCTCAGGTATGACTTAGTAGTAACATTACATCTCAGTACAGTCGGCTTTCCGAAGACTCGACGGAAGCTCATCCCCCAGGAATTCGAACGGTACTTCAGTTGCCTGCCTGATTGTTTAACTAGTGCCTGTTCACATTTGTAGGAGACGATAAAGCTTAAATATTACCAAGCAGTCTAAAATGCCAATTACTCTCTGATGGATACTTACTTAGTGCGATACCACTTTGCAAGAGCACACACAGCATTTATTAGATTTATTCAAATATGATGCACACATATCATATGTCATATCAATCATATGTGTGGACCTGAAAATGGTCAATTTTTAACTGCGTCAACAACATTACTGTGTAAAAACATGCAATACATCACAAAATAGGAAAAAACTGAAAAATGAAAAACTGATATTTTTTATGGATGCAATATTTGAAATCAGTGAGATAAAATTAACTTAAAACAACAATAAAACATAATTCAGCAAAAGGTGTGTTCACCATTGTAATAGCATGCTCCTGAGGACTACTGTGCAACAAAATAACCGTAAATCCACAATTCCAAATTACTTTAAGAATATTTCAACACCGTGAATAGACTCTTTGATCACCAGTGTGCAATTCATAATAAGTGCAGTCGTCAAATACGAAATTTGCATAAGCTTTAAAGAAGAATTGCGTACCTTTCAAGCCAACTACATTTCTAATAAAATCCACAAGACGCATTTCTTTATCAGGCTTCGTAATAGTAATATTCCTTCCATTTACATTTATACACATCCTCGTTTTGGAGAAATTAGCACCTCCTCCCTCCTCTTTAGCACCTCCTCCCTCCTCTTTGGATCTAAACTCCATATCCAGTATACTTAAGTCACTATTACTGAAATGTGCCAAAGTGAAGAGGAGGTCCACCAACGCTTTTAATTCCTTCTTCTCTCACAGAGTTGTTTTGCAACAAATGAAACGAAATCAACCGCGACTGCAAGATTGAAAAAGACCGATTGAAAAAAACAAGAAATGCAGGCTTGTCACCAGGGATACAATGTCCCTTTCTTTCACAAGGACGGGGGAAATCCCACTCCACTGGAACATTGCAATGCGAGAAAGTTCCTTTGTTTCTTTGCTTCATATGCTTTCTACTTTATCATTTTCCTGCTGGTTCGATTAACATGAAACAAAAAATGGAGTAAAGATAATTATTTCCTTTGTGGGTGTTTTCAGTGTTTGTTGAAGACGCAAAGACTTATAACTTCATTTGATGGTTTTTTAGAACAAATGGGCCATCACATGACCTTTTCCCAAGGAACGTATTTCTTTTATGTTACCTGGCTCAAAATCTCCAAAAACGTGCATGGTTGGTGTAAACAACTCGACGTCCCAAGAAACTAGACCTTAATTGTGGAAGGGTGAAAAAATGACCAAAGCACAATTCGCTATGAAAATTGTACCTCCGTGCACGTTGCTTGCACAGTAATTGGTTGGCAGATATGAATTTTGTTTGCTTTTCAAGAGAACCTTTTAGTTGGCTCATCTCTCAAACATAAATTTAGTCATTCCAAGGTTTTAATTTGTTCTTTGTGAACTGGTTTTATTTCAGGGAGAAAGTGAACTCTGGGAGAGACTCTTTTAAATTGGGGAAAAGATAAGGAAGAGAGATGAAAAAATATTGGTGGAGCCACGTTGACAAATTGTTCTGTCATGCTATTCTTTAATTAATACTTTACCCAAGTAACCTATTCCTTAAACAAAAATGTTGTGATTACAAGTAGGAGACCTATCGCTGTCAGAAATATTCTCGTTTCCGCCCATCAACATTCTTGTCACTGTAACTTCGGATTTGTTTTTTCCATTTCGGAATGACTATTTCGAGAAACGGTTAGAAAAATACTTATATCCTTGACAATTACATACAACCAATATATCTACTCCTTGTTTTGTGTTTATTTTTGTTTCAAGAGGAAACTGTGACCACAACAGGTCCTTCTGTTTACCCCCATTAACTGATGGAAAAGCTTGTGACAGAAAGCTTGCTGTTCCAGAAAAAAACGTGATTGACCGGTTAACAGTAGAAAGCAGGAATAAACCTGTTCAAAAATCTAAAAAAAACCATGCAGGGAATGGTCTTGTGATCAGGTTTCAGTGTTCAACACTGCAGAATTTTTGTTCTAACCTTGAATTAAGTCAACGATATATTTGAGCAGATCATTCATTGAGATCACTTCACGGAAGCCCTCAAGGAACAAAGAGAAAATATCTCAGCCAGACCAACCAACTAATCAAGGCTAGCTGAAAATGTCAACAACAGCCAATTGGAGATGAGGGCTAGGTCCGACTAAGGTCAAGTCGACAAGGCTAGACCCACATCTGACATGAATCAAGAACTGCGAATGAAATAGCAGAATGCAAGAAAGCATAAGCTATTCACCACTGTTTAAACTTTAAATCAAATTTACATCATTTTCTGTAACAACCGTTATGAAGAAGAAATATTTTACCGCCCCTCAAAAACGGTAAAAGGTTTTTAGCCAAATTTATTTTTTAAATGGCATGACAACTTTGGAGCATTTTGTGTATATTTGAAAATGATATACAATTTTGCTCAAAGACCCCCTTTTTAACTAGATTTTGCCTATTTAACAAAGGTTAAGTGTCGGATGTCGGAAATGTGAATGGTAATGATAATAATAAATAATTATTACATTTAGCGGAATCATAAAGTCACTTCTTTTTGCGCGATCCCAGGAAGTTAATACCTCGGTGGTAAAAATATCAGACTTGTAGAAATTAATTTGAAAAACACTGGTGAAAAAAAATAAGAAAATTTCAAATTTCTTTTGATCATTTTATTAAAGTGTTGGTATCACTGCATCATTGTTAATATAGGAGGACCTCTTCTACTAATTATGGTTCTACTTAGTTTTTAAAGAAAAAAGAATTAGAAAATAAGTATAGCAGAAAATATTGGAGGATAGTGATGCCTGTCCAGCTACGGAAGACAGGTCAGAACATCAGGCAATAATGGGAACTACCCCATTCTACACCCAATAGGATGTAAAAAACCCCATTTATTTTCGACAGCTCTTCCGCGTCAGTAATCGACTGGCATTTTACACGTGCTCAGAGGAGCCGTGGCTTAATGGTTAGTGCAACTGTACATTAACCAAGAATTCCAAGCTCGATTGCGCGAGCGGGCAACTTCAGAAATTTAAAAAGGAACAATCCATTGGTTGGCATCAGGAAGGGCATCCGGCCAAGAAATTCCTCACTGCCAAATTCAAGTCTATGTAAATGGCACCGTCTGAGCCCTTGTTACTGGGGGAAAATGACGTTTAAACCAGAAAATTGAAATAAGGAGATGATTGGTACTGCAGATTTCTCTAGACGTTAACCCCAGACCACTGACTTGTCCTTCAGCCATCACAAATTTCATTCGATTTTGCACTTGTACATTAGCTAATGGATCTCAACATCAAATGGCCCAATTTGGACTAAGCAGTCAAAGCTTTCGACCCAAAAACTCTAGATGTTTTATTAACTGTGCCAATTTCCCATTTTTGCCCGCATTTTTACAACAGTTGCTTTGGAAGACAAACAATCCCAAAAACTCATTCTGCTGATTAAAAATTTAGGTGGAGGACTAAACACTTGTGCGCTATCATCGTGTTATTGAAGTCTCTTGGTAAAAATAGTTGCTGAATATGGTTCTCCACGTAACTCCAGAGTTAAAGAGCGTCAAAACTGTGGAAAAGGTTCGGAAAGGTTCTTGGCGTGGTAGACAACATGAGAAAATTTATAAATTACATGGATTCAGAGAAGAGCTGAGAAAGATCTCAAACAATTGTAAGGCAAATGCTAAGCGTGATAACCTACATAGGACAGCTCTCGTTTGACTTGACAACCAGCTTAAAAATCTTCAGAAAAAGAAATGAGTTAGAAGAGAACTTTAGGGTAACTTAGTCAGGCCCTTATCGCGACAAGCTTACAGAATGGGTAGGAATGTTAAAGAGACCAACGAAACCAGGCTTGAATTTCGCTATGGCTTTACCGAGTTTGATTGTGGTAGATTTATCTAAAATGCGCGTGCTCTGCCTATTCCTGGACAAACTGGAGTTATGCACAGAGGTTTCATGAGCTTCAAAATACTGAGAAGAAAATTGGGAACTCTTCTCAGGCTGACGTGATTTCATGACTTGGTACCAAGTATATTGAACCTGTTTAAAGAATTCCACGTTCCAAAGTGTGAAAGTCCAATTGGCTTTGATAACTTTCGGCAGTTTTCTCTTCTATATGTGAAACGAAATGTTTTGCTCGGCGAACGTGTGGTGCTATTAACCACCTTCCACGGTTATATCAACATCTCCGTCTAGAAGGCTTTAATACTTTAATTCAAATGCAGCATTGAACATTCAACTATGATACAGGACAATGTAAAAGGTGAGAAGGAAAACAGGAAAGACCTGATGGCAGTTTAGTCAGACTTCCTTAATGCCTACGAATCTGTGCAGCATGACTTTATCAGTTAGTCTTGGGTTTTTCTATGTATCAGAGAAGCTGATTCGATATGCTGGTGTCTTCTGTAACCATGTAAGGATGCGGTTGTTTACTGATTCATATACAACTACCTACCAAGACCTACAGATAGGTATCTAAATGGGATATAAAATTTCTCCAGTGCCACTTGATATGGCGATCAAAATCGTGATCAGAGCTCCCAGTGAAGAAGACCCGGAGTAAAAGCAGCTGCCGAAGAGTAACTCCCTCCATATGGAGCTTATACGATGATCTCACTTTCTTTTATCCTACTGTGACTGGTACCTAGAGTAAGCTGAACCATCCGGATTTGGTGATTAAAGTGTGTCTTATGAGACTCGAAGATGTTATAGACTATCTTACTGAAGAGAGAAAAGCTATCTGAAGTCCTGTTTCCTCCCGATGAAATCATTCCTGCGGTAAATGAATAACCAGTAAAGAACTTTAATTCCTAGTACATAAAGAAGCTGAAAAACTTTAAGCAAAGAGGTTAATAAATTGGTGGTTGGTGGAGTGAAAAGGATTGATGGTACAAGCTAAACTTGAAAGCTTAAATTTTAGTGTCTAAAGCTTTGCTTGCTACCAGGAATATTGTGTCAGATTATGATGTATAAGGGTCCCGATTTTCCGTGTTAAAAAGCTGAAAACTATAATCTCAATCAAGATTAGTAAGTGGCTTGGCTTAAGAAGAGTCCTTGCCAATACTAGATTTTATGGCTATTGTACCATGTGCATGAAAGTCAAGGTTATTATATAATGTTGCTCAAATCCAGATATAACATCATCCAGCATAACTTGCATCACGTTAAAAGTAAGTGTTCAAGTAGAAAATAAAAGACGGAAGCTGAGACAGAGGGACATTGTCAGTGTACTCAAGCATGACTGATCTTTCATCGTAGTGCATCCTATGTTGACAACGGGTATGGGACATGAAGGGCAGCGGAGAGCCTATGATAAAGTTGAAAGTGGTAACTGTCGAGAAAGAACATTTTCTCAATGGATAACCTAACGCTTCAGGTCATGATCAGCCTTACGCATGATATCTTGGATATCCCCACAGTCTGAGTAAATTGAATCACAAAACTGCTACTGTGGTTACGTCCGACATCCTGAATTACATCCCTTTGGCTGCAAGAGCTCTTTGAATCTGTGAAGGTATTATTTGATTGTGTCTACCTTTCAGCTACTCCAGGTTGATTACAAACTGATATACAGGACACAAGCAGATCTTACAAGCAAAAGCTGAAAAAGTGAAGAAAGAGATCTCTGAAGACAGTACTAGTGCTCTCGAATCTACAAAGGCTACTGCTACGCAGTTTCTACAAGAAGTTATGAGCGGGAGACCAAAGAGAAGGATGGGCATCAAGGTATTCAGCTTTCGGCTAACTATTTTTTTTGTAAAGCAGATCTTAGTGGGAGTCTGGTATTCCCTATAGATGTTACGTTTACCAATCATCCTCCAGACCTGATTAGCTAACAAGATACCTCTGAGAGCGCAAAGCAATTCAAAAAGACAAGCTAACCACAGCTGGTGAAAGGTTAACAAAAGAAATTGAGGTTTTCTGCAGACGTTTTGCAGGAAGGTCTTTGATGCAACTTTTATGTAAGCTTAACATGGATAGCAGGTTCAGTAAAAAAAATTCATTGTGTGCTTCTGCTGTAGATTTTGAAGAAATTCAAAGAGCACAGCGGTGGAACCTGATGAAATACTACTGGCTCTCCCTTGCTAATAAGGACCGTGCTAGTGGTAAAAGCCCTAATTGACCCGACAAGGTGCACTAGCTGATTCCCGTCTAGATACTGGGTAGCGCTGAAAGATTTAGCGTTTCTGTCCTTCTGTGGAACACAAAAAAGCGTCATAAAAGATACTTAACATAAAACACGGAATAAACAAGCATTTAAAATATGATTTGTAAAACATAGAATTCGAAAGAATGAATACAAAATACAAAATTCGTTCAGCCTAGAATAATTCAAAAAAGATTTGTTTACTGGTGACCTGGGATGCTAAGTAATTTCTGCTTGCTGAGTTCAACATTGAAACCACCTCAATAATATAAGTGGCTAAGTGGCAATAACTTGATTCGTACGTTGGATTTTCTGTCTTTATCACATTTATTCTGACCTGGTCGTATTGTGTGTAATAGTTCGCTGCTGGCGTCGATTAAAAAAAGGACCTAATAAGTTTGCAGGAAGGTCTTTGATGCAACTTTTATGTAAGCTTAACATGGATAGCAGGTTCAGTAAAAAAAATTCATTGTGTGCTTCTGCTGTAGATTTTGAAGAAATTCAAAGAGCACAGCGGTGGGACCTGATGAAATACTACTGGCAGGAGAGGGGGCAGAAGACCCCTATTAAGTTTCTAAAACAAATACAAACGAACAAGTAAAGAAATTGAAATATTTATCTCAGTTAGAATGCCAGTAACTTTCAATAAGTTACATGGGCATAAAAAATGCTATCAAAAAGGTTTATCAAAAATATGTGTGGAAGGAATTGGTGGCCATGAAAGATGGTGCAAATCAGAAGAATGCACAAATTTTGATTTTTGGCTTGTCGTTTGGATAACTTTGATCAGGAAAAAATATTTATGGTGATGGCATCCTGATAATTACAAGCAATTCAGAACAATGTAGTGTTGCTGTACTTGCTGTAGTGTCAATGTAGGTTTTTTTTGACTGTCCGATTTCTGTGGGAATATTTAATTTTAGAAACGTGATTTGTTTCTTGCAGCGTCAGTAAATGTTTACGTGATGTTAATGTCAGCAGAAACAAAGCAACGCAGCGCTTTGCACTACTTTTAAGATCCCATTCACAGGCAGGTGGCGTTGTGTTGTAAATCTGTTCCATAGACAATTGGGGCACGACAGAAATTTTAATGCATGACTTTTTCGTGATAGTCAAAGGCAGTTTTTTAGTTCTCTACGTACCTTTTGGTTTCTGTATCGATTTTCTTTTTCATGTGAAGATTTGATTTTTCATACAACGCCCTAATGTTGTCATGTATTTTTCTATTGGTTTCTCTAAAGTTGATACATGTTTGTAGGCTTTTCAGCAAATAAAAACATCTTCTCAGTGGGTCGAATCTCCTAACGTTATCCATCAGATTACATTGAAATGCGATATGCCCTCAACATAATATTGGTTAGAAGTATTATATTGTGATACATGTTTCACTACAACTGATAGCCAAAAGTTGTTCCATAACCTTTTGCAGTCATTCTTGTGATGAAAGATAGAAAATCTCAAAGTACAAAAGCTATTAGTCAGTAAAGTAGTAAAGTGGCCAAAGGAAATTGGGATTTTTTTTATTTTTTTGGCTTTAACGTCAATTTCCCCGGTAACGTGGGGCTCAGACGGTGCCCTTTAAGGGGGCTTGGCTTTGGCAGTGAGGAATTTCTTGGCCGGATGCCCTTACTAACGCCAACCAACGGCTCTTTCTTTTATGAAGTTCCAAAAGAAACAAACAAAAAATATTAACGTAGAAGAAGAAAAAGAAATAAACAGCTTACCTGAGACACTGAAGATAAGACGGACCCTGATGTCATGGCCTGTAAAAAAAAAGACCTATACTTGCTATGTATGTAGAAAAGTTTGTGTTTAATAATGGTACACATGGGACTTAAATACACAAACATCAATGTGAAAAACTTCATGTATGTTTATATATACATAAATTTAAATGCATACATTATATATTTCATGCCATTTAATTTTTTATATTATTTACTCATGTAAGCTAATTAATAAATAATACATTGAAACTATTAAGACAGTAGTAATACTGTTGTCGTCGAGACAGCCAACAGCTCCACGTAACACGTTGACGCTGAGTCTGATAGGGTATTATTAGAAAATGTTGGGGGGAGGGGGTCACAATAATTATTCAAAAACCAATACAATTGGGATAAAGATGATGTTCTAGCTGGCAGTAGTTTCCAGTTTTTTGAAATTTTGGAGAGGGTTTTGTAGAATATGTTCAAAATTTGTGCCAAAAGTTTCAGCTTCGAGGCTTTTCATTTATTTTCTCAAATGTTGTTCGGTTGATGTCTATGCTCATCGGGGAAGGTATCTAACAAAATTAAATCAATGAATCAATAAAACCCTATCATATAACAAATATCACCTGGGGTGAAAGCATTAGGAGAAAAGCAAAACCTGTCTGGACATCGTGTGGGCCTAAACAAGATGATCGAAAAAAAGGCAGGAATGCATATCACATGTTCCTTTAATTTGCTTTGATCTTCGTATGTTCATTTTAATTGCATATAGAAATGTAGGCACTTTCAAGATGTCTTTTGTGATGCTAAACCAGTGCTAGCTAACTTCACTGAAAATTAAAAGAACGTAAAATGTAACAAATATCCTATTCCATCTCTGTTTGTTCTAATATTTACAAATACCAGCAGATTGGCTTTTCTTTTTGTGTTTTGGAATTAAGGGCATTGCCTAATGGCAATGTAGGAATAACGTCAAAATTTATATTTACTTTATTGTATTCATAATAGAAAAACTAAGCATCAAAAACAAGGAAAGGTTATCTGTACCACTTTCTATTTCTTTTTTGTAAAAGGCGTCAAACTGGTGCAAGAAAATGCAATGTGTTACCCTTAATATTTTACTTCAGACCAGTTCGGATATCATTAGACAATATTACCAAAATAAAATTAAATGGAAGCACCATTTTATTTTAATGTGTGGTAAAACTGTTAACGCTTTTATTTCTTTTCAATGGAGAAAATAATATAATCCATGGAGAGGATTTGAAATAACAGAAAAGAGATTTAAAAATTGGTATGCTGAACTGAATTTAAACCATCTTTTTCGCCTTTCATGGGATCATAGTCTACCAACCAAGCAGTTGACGCTACCCTTCTAACCGTTAATTTTTGCAGCCATACCTCTTACGTTATTCTTGTCCCAGGCCCCTACCTTTGGATGTCTCATCTAAATCTGCACTTGTAAGGTTGAGCCTCCAGCAAAACGAGGGCTTTCCTTCCAAGGCAGGAACATCTGATCCCCTAAAACATGCAAAGGAGGGTAAGCTATAAAAATAACGTTTTTAAAGGACAGGATTTTGAGTTATAACTGTTATTAATATTGTTGCTTAGTGGACTGTAAAAGGCAACTAGTAATTTTGTTTTCAAGGTATTGGGGCTTAGTGAAACACGTACACATATATAGCTAACAAGCTCAAAGCATTTTTTCATGAGCAGCTACAAACAAATATGCATACATTCACACACACATACACACACACACACACACATATATATATATATATATATATATATATATATATGTGTGTGTGTGTGTGTAAATATACATCGTTTATCTGATACAATAAAAGCCTCGATCGTTTAAAGCTGTATTTACGTTGAAATAACATCAGGATTTGTACTTCAGTAGATAAAGAGCAATTCAAGACATTGTCTTATTTAAAGGGGAAGTGCGGTAAAATATTACACGATTTAAATCCATGTAATATAATGTATAAAATTGTTTAGTGTGATTGTTTTACTGATTGATATAGGGTTTTTCCGCTGTCTAAGCTAAAACGTGCTGTTTTTCCCTTTTCCTTGTCTGTTCCAAACGTTACTATCATCAGTATTTTCCTTTTAAACTCGAGAATTTGACGTCAGAAACCCAAGATTCGGAAATGCCAAAGAAAACTGAAGTTATTTATTGCGCTCTTCAAGACAACAAAATATTGTTTAATGAATCTTTCCTAAGTACCACTGGCAGCATTCAAAGAAATGCCTTTTTCACAGAACGTAAACTACAACCATATGACTGGAGCCCACCAACTGCTTCAGCTTACCGCATTATGAAAACACATGAAACATTTCTGAAGAATACTCCAAGGAAATGGAGGGAATGGCCGAATCGTTTCACATCTTAGACTGTGGATGTAAACTGAAAGCATTACAATTCAGTGAAATTAAGGTCATATGTGAGAACCATTTTGAAACAGAGATGTTTCAAGAAGAATTTTGTACCAAATTGTTGGGGTATACCTTTCGTAAAAGTGTCTAGTGAAGGCTACTACCCCCCTACTGTCTTCGGATTTTATATAAAGAGATTGAAATAACACGTTAACATATTTATAGCCTTCGAGATTTTATTATTCTACTAAATATGACGTATTTGGATCTAAAAGGCTCGGGGTAAAATTAGGTAAATTTATTGTCAACTGTTAACCTTTTTATTCCAGGTTGTGTACAGATATTTAACCCGAATTTGTATGATGAGAAATGTACACTGTTACACTGGAAATCATGAAATAGGTTCGCAACTTAGTTGCTATGCAGATTAGCATTGGTCATGTTTAAAAATTCTTTCAACACAAGAAACCCTCAGATGTGATCCACATTAGGCAAAAAAAAGGTAGTTAGAATTTGTCAGGCCAGTAACTAATTCCGATTTGATTTAGCAGTTTATTAGCATAGTATGATCTACATGATATTTTGAAAAAATAATTTGTCTGGAAAAGGTTAGTGTTTAAAAAATAAGGTAATTTTGCTTCCAGTTTTCATTATTGAAAAGCGAAAAAACCCAGTTTTTGATGTACATAAATCTCTTCCAAAGTTCTTTGGCCAATTTCACGAGGCTTCACATTTAGATCCCTTCTTGTTATTGCAGCCGATGAGGTGACTATCCTTCTGGCAAAAATTACCCATTCTTATGCTGGTACATTTGAATTTTGATAAAATCATGGAACAGTATTCAGAAGGACGTGTTTCTTGCGAACCAAGGTATTCTCAAAAGGTGTAGAAATTAGCATTGTCAATATCTAGGATTAAATATTACATATACTCTGAGTTCATCACCTGTTTGTAAACTCCTGTGTCTCGTTGTAATAAATTCTTCTAGGAATGTAGTCTTTTTTCCCCGGACGGGTATTTTGTGGACCTCTTTGGCTTTCAATTGCCTTCCTCCATCCTAAGGCTTGAATGTTTTTTATGGCTTAAGTCAAGTCTTATTGCTTGCCTTAATCTACGTTTGCTGTCTTTTCTTCATAGTTCCATACACTTCTATAGTGCTTAACAATAAAAATCAATCATTTGGACACGAGTTGTGAATTCCATGACTGAAGTAATGCATCCCCTTAACACAGACATGTCAAGAGAAAGTACAGCAAAACCTTCATGGGCCACAAAACATATCAGGGGAGCCAAGAATAGCTGCAACACCACAAGTCTTCTGCAACAAACAAGATACTTTAATTTTAGTCATCTTTTTGCATTTGCATTCAGGTTTTTTTTAAGGTTACAGTAAATTTTCATTTTGACCCTGTGTCATCTTTTCTCTTCCCCTGTAGCCTCGGGGTAACAAGTTCTCTTTCAGTGTACTTTGGTTCAAGTGTATATGATCCGGTGTAACTATCCAATTTCAAAGGTATTTTGATACTTTTCATTTGGCCTTGTTGGCTCAGCCTGGCTCCTTTTACCACGATGTTCAAAAAGTCGTTTTTTCTTTCTGCAAGCGTGAAATTCTCGCTATCATAACTCTATTCTGGTTAAAATTGCTTTTGCCGAAACGGGAACTTTGAAACTTTGACAGGAAGTCCCAAAGTTATTCAATACCATTTTGTCAATCAGTAACTACTCCTTTAATACCCTTGTCTCTTTTCTACAGCCTCTCTGTTCATCCTCATCTTTTAACAAACCTTAGCTTTCTAGATGTGGATGTTTTTTGTCTGCTAACAAATTTGTCAATAGTTGTTTTTTTTAAACAGGACACGTGTTGATAACAGTATTTGTATACATTACTTTTTAATTATACAATTATTGAAACGTTTTTATCCTGTATAAATATTCGTAAATAAATAATAAATAACTAAATTTCCAGATTAGTGGTAAGTAACTTACGAGGCGACGTATGTGGCAACAATTTCCTTGGTATTAACCTTCACAATCAGTGTTGTTTATCCTTTTGTCAATCTGGTATTTTGTTTTTGTTCACGCATTATTTAACATTGTAGCAATGGGTCTGATCGACAATGTTTTTCAACTGGAAGCCTTCAGTACATCTGGCCCTGGAGCTTTCTACTTCTGTAGTTCATTTGCTTGTCTTGTTAGCAATTCTGGTGTTCTAACTATATCTTGTTGTTATTTGTCGTTTGGGTTTATTTTCAATCCTTTTCAACCACCCTGTGCGCCCCTTGTGAAACACTACCCTACTCCAGATTCCATTCCAAAATCGTCTACTCTCTTCAGCACCGCAGTTTATGTCGTCCTGTCTTTCTTCCACCACTGGTTGTTTAAAAGTTTTCTTTGGTTGTTTTAAAATATCCTGCGTTGTCTATAGTGCTGTGTCCTGCTCTCGTTTTTATTTTCTTGTTGTTGCATTTGCTGTGACCCTCTATTTGAGCACTCTGTACGAATACTCAGGTCTCCGTTCGTAACTCCACATCGCCTCTCAAGATCACTGATTAAAACTTCTATTTCCAATCAGTCTTCCTTAAAAAATTGCATTTTACCTGCATCTTTCCCCAGGGATTTACCTTGACGTTCTGTTCCTATTTTCCACCATACCTCCTGCTTCTTTTTTTCCTTCAGGATTTTTAATCCAATTAACTTTCCAATAACATTTTCTGCAGCTTTCATAAGTTAATTCATCTCTTTATAGTTAATTGATCCCGACTTGCTCGATAACTCTGTCTACTTCAGCGCTTTTCTCTTTCAACTTTTGTCGGTCAGTATTCTTTACTTTGTGCGATTGCTCGACTTCTTCCTTGTTCAGTTCATGTATCAGCATTGGTTGTATCGCAATTTGATTTTCTGCACTTATCTCTTGACATTAAGTCAATTATTGTCAAGTTGCTTCTCTGTTCGCTTTCTTCAATTTCTTCCCCGATAATATCTTGTCACTTGCACCCTCGATATTATCTTTATCTACACTTGTCAACTTGATCTTCTTCGTTCGTTTGTTTTTTCTTTTTCATTCATTTGACTTCTATCTCAAATAGCCACCTATTCGTCCAGAAAACTTGAGCTTACAAAGTTAGTTTCTATTCATTCATTTCGAACCATCCAGACTTATTCCAGTTATTTAGCAGTCTATTCCTAATTCCCCTCTTGCTGGGATCACTATTGACATAGCACTTCATTAGGAGCTGGTTTGGCTCTTCCGTCTAATTTGTTCCGTACCCTCCGTTGTTAGCAGTAGCTGGGTAACGGCCTAAAGCTTCCTCTCTCAAAGCAATCATACAGTACGAGGAGCCTTCACCACGATTGAATCAAGTCTCATTCACTCTATTTCTAATATCAGCAGAAATAAAGCATCCTATAAAAAAAGAGTGGTTTGTTCTGTAGGGTTTTCCGTCTCCCAGTGTGCTTCTTGTGTACACCATCGCTAGATAGATTGTTACCCAAGAACTGAAGCAATGTATTAAATGCCTCAAAGGAGCTCTTTCTGTTTTGGTTCTATATTGAACTTTTCCTTCTCCTAGATGGCCTACCTTCACACCGGCTAACTAGCCCAATCTACCCAAAAAGAACAAACAACTGTCAAGAATAACTTAAAAGTTACCGAACCGCACTGCGGGGTTCTATTTAGCCCAGTAAAGAAAACCCAGTGGGTTCCTTTAGCTGTCTTGAATCTTCATCTTTCCAGGAGATAGTTGCCTTTACTTACATCTCAGCTACCATTCAATTACTATTTTAATCAAGGCTTTACAAACTTCGGCAATTGAAGACTGGAGAAAGGAGAAGACAGCTAGGGAGGTAGAGGGCGCTTAACTCCTCACTTTAAGCCAGTGGCTTAACCCTTCACCCCATCTATTATTATAATCGGTATTATTATTATTACTACTACTACCACTACTACTACTACTACTACTACTACTACTACTACTACTACTACTTTGATGTGTGTAATAAATTTCCAATGTAAAAATTCCCGGGCAAGACCCTGTGCATTTTAAGACTGGTGTGACTCTAAAGGGTTGAGTACTAGTAATTATCATAGAGTTCTCACAAAAATAGGAAACAGTGGAATCCAAGCGTCCTTTTTATGCATTCCTTTGTACAATTTTCATAGTTTAAATACAATTTTAATCCTTGTTTGCAATTTATTCTACACCACGAGCTTCCCTCGTGTCCATTTTTGGATGTATTCACCAAAAGAAAGAACAGAAACGAAAAGAAAAAGTTACGTTTTGATAAATATGTTTTCTGAATAAGATAAGCATCATTTTGAAAAAGCTATTCCAAAATACTATTAGATTTGACCCTAAATATAACATCTGTTTTTCTTCAAAAAGACATTATTGAAAATAGGTGAATTTATAGAATTACGGACTTGCCATAACAAAAACGCAAATTGGACATATATACTGTCCAAATAAATTGACAAAAAAGAGCTCTGCCAACACATCTCTGATTTATTGAAAATGAAAAAAAGCATGTTTGTTATTTTGCGATCATTTCTAGATTAATTTTCAAAATTTAGTTCTAATGCCTCCCTTACTTAACCAACCTCAAGCTTCATATTCTTAATTCAAAAAACGTGTGCTTTTTTACTATTTTTTCCGAGCTTCTCACATAAGGACATAAATCAATTCAAATTTAAAAGGTTTTCAGTTTTGAGTAACGAGAATCACGAACTCTGATATGTCACAGACAATATTTATTTCATACCAACGATAAGTAACAAGTATTTATAAGCATTTTAGGCTGCACCTGAGGTAATGATAATGTGAAGATAACGAAATATTAAAGGGAGAAATTTGAATTTCCTGACCCAATAAAACGGTTGGAAATAAATTTTGCGATGGGAATTTCGGCAAATTTCATAATTAAACAAACGTTACCTTGCAACAGAGCCGAGAAAAACTGAAAAGTACAATTCATTATATTTTATTAAGCTTTATTTATATTATACTTTATTAAACTTGTTGCAAATTACTGTCAATTCGTCTTTAGTTTTTTTTCTCCTTGTACTTCCTCTCTGCTCCGATGCAACGTTTAGAATCACTTTAAAGTTCAAATGATATATAAGTAGCCCAAGGCAAACATTGAATTTTTTTACCGGACACGTAAATTTTTGTGAAATGGTGGACCCAGAACAGTAAACTGAACCAAGTCGATCTNATTTCATAATTAAACAAACGTTACCTTAGACCAGACTATCTTTCAAAAATGCAACAGAGCCGAGAAAAACTTTTGAAAAGTACAATTCATTATATTTTATTAAGCTTTATTTATATTATACTTTATTAAACTTGTTGCAAATCACTGTCAATTCGTCTTTAGTTTTTTTTCTCCTTGTACTTCCTCTCTGCTCCGATGCAACGTTTAGAATCACTTTAAAGTTCAAATGATATATAAGTAGCCCAAGGCAAACATTGAATTTTTTTACCGGACACGTAAATTTTTGTGAAATGGTGGACCCAGAACAGTAAACTGAACCAAGTCGATCTCATTATTTCAAGCTCCGTCCTCGAGGACCAAAACATTTACAAATTTCGTATTCAATAGGATAAATAAAATTACAGTATTCTTTCGTTTTAATTTTCAAGTTTCTTGACATACGTTAATTCTTTTCAACTTCTGTGTCTACCTCATAAATTAAAACAAAAATTTTACACTGAGCGCAGATCAGTAACAGTCTGAAAATGTGTAGGTGATTAAAAGATGTGGTTAATTTGGTCCATGTTGGAATAGTTTCCTTTTGAACTGAAACAGTGGGTTGTAAATCCCAACCAAATGACGTTGCTTGTTAGTTTATACCTTGAATAAAAAATAAACGCGATCAAAAGCCTATACTAAAAATGATCAAATACTGTACGAGACCGCTATTAATGAGATTTCTACTAATAAATATATAAATATTTGATATTTACTATTACGGATGCCACATCACAAATAAGTTTAGCTAAACCTCTTATAGTAAGAACGTTTTCTTTATCCAGTCCTAACAGCCTGGCATGAAGAAACTGATCTTAAAGCATTTCATACAAGATAATATTTGAGAGGATATTAATTTTGTTAAACAGGGCAATATTATATTAAAATATTAATACGATATATAATCTCTCTGGAAACGACTACGTCATCGGAAATGGAAGCACAATACAAGTTTAAGATATAATTTCATTTCAGGATAGTAAAATCATCACAAATAGGGCATTTTTAATAAAAATTCTATAATTCATAAGCTTAATAATATTGATTATTGTTAAGATTATAAAAACTTTCCCTAACGTCACCAACGGTATGATCAAGATAAAAAATTGGTCTTTGGACGACTTATCAACAATGTACTGGTATATTTCTTGTAAAGAAGAGGTGTCTTTGTTGATGGTCAGTAGGAATTTAAGGATCTCGATCCACTGGTGACCGTTGGGCTGTAAACATGAAATGTGTCTTTAGGACTATGAATGTCTGGTAAAGAACGTGTGAACAATGCTGGCGTTCCCTAAGGTTTTATTCTGGGTCCAACTCTCTTCCTTTTTTACATTAATGATCTTCCTGGCACCTTGAATCAGTTCACCAAAATCTATCCCAGTGACACAACCTTGTACTCTGGCATTAGTCACAAAGTCACTTGCAGAATATATTGACTCTGTCATTCAGGCTGACAAAAAATGAGGAAGAAAGTTGCTGGTTTCTTTTAATGTGACAAAGACGCAACTGACATTATTTAATAGAAAACTGACTTCATGTTTCCTTCCACTATCCATGCATTATATTCCTATGTAGATCCTGGTGAGATTCATGTTCTCTTGAGTAATGCTCATTACTGAAGATGCTTGGTCTGTCATATCCCTCAGATCTTCCTTCTCATTATTTACAAATCAATCTTTCGTTTTCTAAAAAGATTATTAGTGGTTCTTCGTGTCGTGCTAAAGAGTAACCTACGCTTGAGCCTTCCTTTTGTATAAATATAAATCCTCCATCCACCTTTGCATGAATTACTGCAGTTACATTTGGATTAATCCTCTGTTATCACGTTTTGGTGCTCTTGATCAAATTCAGGGATGTGTTTGTAACGTGAGGTCCAAATCTTGCTGTTACTCATCCTCAACCTTGGTTTCATCGACGAAATGTGGCGTCTCAGTCTTTGTAAAGGTGTTACCATTGGGCATGTTCTGACGAGTTTTCCTCACTGGTACCAGCTCAGTTTGTTGTATATCGTGTGACTCTTTTCGTTCAACTTCTTCACTCTCCTGCAGTTGCTATTCCTTGTTGGAATGAATCTTTCTATGGATTTAGTGTCTTTCCTTGGAGGGCAAGATTGGATACTCTTTGGCTTCTGCGTGCTTTCATAAACGTATGGTTTAAATGTTTTTACATCTAAGATCAACCTCTCTTTTTCTGCCTTTATCATGGTTGCATCCACCAGCTATGTATGATTCATAAACATAAATAAGAAAAATACCTATCTGTATTTTTTTCTTTGACATTAGGTCTGTTTAAATATCTAGCCCTAAAGGGTATTATGGTAAGGTATTATAGGTAAGTTAGCGTTACACACCAAAAAGCAGTTTTATTGCATTGTAAATATTTTTGTTTGATGTATTAATAAATCTGTCAACTGAAAGGGATACATATCAAATACGTTTTGTATAAACACTTCTTATTTTAGGGAAGTGTTCACCCATAAAGTCTGTATTAAAACAATTATATTTCCAAGGGTGCATAAAATCAAGTTTTTAAAATAAAATGCAGATATTCTCACAAAACGCAAATTAATTCCCCCATTGTCTTTGAAAATGTGCAATACTAAACAAGATAAGTCCACGCTGTCAGAAACCGCACCATTATTCGCTACCGAAACTGATATTGTCTTTTTTTCCCCGAAATTAATGCAAAAGAAAAGGTTTTACAACATTTAACATCACTATGTTTCTTATGCTAATGCAAATCTTCCCTGGTCAATTGGTAGAATGGCCGATACCAAGAAGCACGCAGTTCATTATATCAATTTCATCTGATTTCCTGCAATAACTTGTTTTTCTGATACATTGTCAGAAGAAATCATTAACGCCGACGTTCCATGGGCAAACACTATGCTTAATTACCTCGCAGATAAATTGGTCTGGTAAAAATGATCCATTTCTCACGCTCCTGTCAAAAGGGGCTTAATATTTCAAGCTTTATGGCAAGTTTCCGCTGAATTTCAAAATCAAACAATACTACTAGTAAAGTTTTAAATGCTATCATGAAACTGTACCCGAAGTGATATTGAGGTTGCGATGGAAATCTTTATACCATCCACTGCTTTTATGACATAAGCCTTAACAGGATTGTTTACGTATTTCAGTACTCGTATGATAAAAGACGTGTAGGGTGTACCTTAATAAAGTCGACTCGTACACCAAAACAGCCCAAGTCTAGTGTCCTCTGACAAAACGTATCCGTTAAACAAAACCGACTAAACGTAGAGCTAATCCAAACGCAAATAGAAATAAAAACAGATGAAATGTGGCTGACTCAAATCTCTGCTTAATACTTGTGAGTACATCTTATTGGTCCGCCATAAATAGTTTTGAAGACAAACCCAATATCAAAGTAAATATGAAAAATCACGTTTACAAGAAATATCATTTATGTAGATAGAACTAATACACATAGATACTCTTAAAAATCCAAATATACACAAACTGACAATGGTACAATGCCATTCATTCTGTTCGTTGCCAACTGCAATAACATCTTTAAATCTATTCTTGACATTCCTTAGTCTCAACCTTAGTCTTCTAACTTTTTGACTATTATATACAAAAACATTCAAAAGTTATGCTATCATTAATTCTCTTTACACAAAGTATAAATTTCGCATTCATATTGAGATTCAACAAATCTAAGCTGTGGACACTTACTTTTCTGGATTATAAAAGTCAAAAATATTCAAAAAAAGATCAAAGAGGAGCTTACATGCGCCTGCTATCAAAATAGAGATCTACAGTAAAAAACCATAACTAAGAGACGTAGCAATAGAACTGGTGATAGGGTACTTTGCAGCGCTACACATTCGCTATTGTTTTTTTCGATATCACCGCCTAAGCCGTCTTAAGTGCCAAAATAGGGGTTACTTGAGCTACTGATCATGGATAAACTCTTGCGATCCGAAAACCAATCCAACCAAGTAGCATCATAGCAAAGTAAAACTTTGGTGTCAGGGTACTTTCCACAATTCCTACTAAACTCTGACTATTTTGACAATTTTCGGTTCTCCAAGAAGTACAAAATTTTCCCTCAGTACAAATCAATAGCAAAATCAATGTTTCTCGACCATAAAATCGTCAGTGCCTGTTTACCAGTGCTCATTGCATTGAACAAAATATATAGATGTACCATTGGTGATCATTTCAAAGTATAGCATTATTGGCCCTTATTGGTTGTAGGACGAAAATGTGCACCATAATATGGTCAAGCAGAGTATTATACTAGGGTAGGGTGAATCAGTAAGTTCTTAGTGGGACGAGTGGTTTCCGAGGCCAAAATCAAGCGCTGAAAAAAAACCAAAACGAACGTATTTTTGTGCTTCATGTATGCTTTCGGTCAGAAAAATGCATTTTTTCAAAATGGCGACCGAAAATGACCAGAAAACCAACAAAATGAACCCTCGAGTGCACATCCCCACTTCAGATATATCTATTCAATGTTCTTTCATGAAAACAATCCATTTTTGTAGGTATTTTGCTCGTATCTCCCTTTACTGATGCGTTGTGGGCAAAACTTTGTTTTTCCAAATGCAGAAAATAAGGTTTTTTGTAAAATAACCGGAAACGTGACTTGTATCATTCGCACAGTAGTGCCTACGTGACTTCTCACACGTGTAAGAGTCAACAAAAGCCATTGTCTTTATCCTCTGCCTGCGAAGTAGAATTTCATTTTCATTGCCATGGATGGTTTTACATCAACCACAATGATGAGGAGTGCTGTAATAAGTCGTGATCTAAATGGTTTGATTTACAGAGAGCAGTGTGAATTTCTCGTGAAATCGAAGTTACAAGCTGGTCCTCATTTGATCGGACGTATGTTATTCTTGTGTGCAGTTCGAACGGGCAAGAAGACAGTTTCACAGGATGAAGCAAGTAGAATTGTTGCCAAAGAACTGTGTGATGACTGGATATCCAAAAATGTCTATCCAATGAACGAGTAAGCAGTGGCAAAGAAAATAAAGTATGGCTACGTTTTTTTCAATACAATGATTAAACAACAGCGGAACATTAACTTCAAAAAGACAACCTCATGGTGCGAAAAAGCTGCCAGCTTCAACAGACGAATGACAAGCATCGCGTACGATATAAGAACAAGTGATTATGGGTATCAGATAAAAATGGAGGATATACATGGAGTGAAACTGACCGAGGAGGACGAAAGTTTTTACGCTGATAATTGTAAAGGTGCATATGTTACCACCTGTAACTTGTCTGTTTCCAAGAAATGGATGNAATTAAGTCGAGGCGATATCGCCGGTATTATAGTGAAAACTGTTAATATAATTTTTGGACAACACTGGACTCTTCATTCGCTTTTGGACTATAATACTCCTGGAAATAAATCATTAGCTACACATGATGATGATTCCACAAGCAGTGAAGAATCATCGCCTTTGACTGTGAAACGTCGACGTTCAGCGGCTGATCTCAGTAATGTTTTCCCTTCTGTCAGAACCATAGACAAATATTTAGAGGATGCCTCTTTTCTGAATCTCCAGATGGCAGCGCGATACATGCGGACGACATTGTGACGATCGGTTTGGATGACACCACCAAAGTCGCTTGTCATCGAGTATATGATGTAAAAGCTTATCATATTACAGTTTCTGGACCTGATAAACAACAGAAGACTCTGACAACGGTCTATCACCATGGCTTAAAATGTGAGCCATGGTGGTGCCGAAGGCGCTGCTGCTTATGAATTCAAACTGAAGAGTTTAGCAGTTCTGGCTGAAACTACAGTGGAGAACATAAAATCCCCTATTGATTTTTGGATGTCTAATCGTGCTGGAGACTGCACTACACTGTTGAAAAACCTTGGTGCAGAAGACGACAAGGTGCTGAAATGCTGTACCCATATAATCCTCGGCATTCCATTGATAAAGTGTTTCGAAATTCCCAACAAAAAATCGGACTCCACAAATTGTTGGACATTTCAGCTGGCCAGAAAGCCTTCCTGTCATCGTCAACCTCCATCCACACTCTGGGCCAAATTGCTATAGCGAAGTTACTGTCTTCTAGTCATGCCAGTCACTCCGTATCATTGTACAATGAATACAAGAACTGGTTGCAGCTGCAGCAGATTGACCACACTTGATTAGGGGATTTACAAGCAATCGATTCGGACGCATAGCGGAAATTGCCAAAGAATTCATTGCACGGCGCCAATCCATCCTAGACTTCTTCGAGGCAATCGTCGATAAAAACTCGAACCAACTGGTTTTAGCAGTCTCAACGTATATTCAGAACGACTAGTTCACCCTTTGCTCGGAAATCTATTCTGACATAGGAGACTGGATCATATTCCCGTTCATGAGATTGCTTGGGATAGGTGAGAAACAGTCAATGAAACAAGAAAGCACTGTTGATCAGAGACAGAACTGGATTAGTGTAAGAGAGTTCTTCGCCAAGAAAATACCTGAAATGGGAGATATCAAGGACAAATCTGATAAAGTTTCCGGTCTTGGACGTCTGGTCCAGGCTGTGATCGACGAAATACTTGAGGCTTTGAATCGTCAACTCAGCGAAATGAATTTTTTCAATACAGTAACCGGTGGTGAATCGACGCACTCCGAGAACGCCAAATTGAACTATGCTCCTCTCACCAACCTAGGATGTGAGAGCGAAGTCGCCAAGCTGGACAACGGACTAAAAACTTGTGGGGGAACAACGTCTGTTCAAACGGTATCCAGGGAAAATGTGGTAACTACAAACGCATATTTAGTTGATTCAAAGTTCCTAGAAATGTTGGAAACAGAGAAACGGCTAAAGTGGAAATGAGCACGGAATTCTGAGGAAGTTCGACGTGTCCGGAAAATAGAAGCAGATTTTGTGGCTACTGTAAAAGTCTCGAAAGCTGGCTCTACTGAAGAAAGCCGAGTTGAAGAAGAAAAAACATACCAAAGCATTGGACATGCTCGAAAAATGCAAAGTACACGGGGTACCTATCACAACGAACAATATTTCACTACTGGATACTCTCGAGGAAAGGGAATTGCTCCTTGAAATTTCCTATCTCAAGCTGACGATAGCTCCTGATATTCGACAACGGCGGCGGGTGAAGCTGGATGGAAAATACAAAATGGAAAAATTCATTGTAGAAGAACTAAAACATTCAATAAAGAATGCATTGAAACCCTAAAACAAACTCTCATATGATATGGATACGCTCCTGAAATCAGTTCTCACCTAGGTATAATGTGGAATCGTCAAGTACAAGGGATATGGTCATTCCTATTGTAAAAATTATTCAACGACCTTTAGAAACCTTGAGAGGACGCATTAGAAGCTCCGAAAATAATTTGGTTTTTGGCCGCCATTTTTAAAAAGGGCGACTTTTCTGACCGAAATCATGCTCCAATGTAAATTTTCTCGCCGGATTTGATCTCTACGAAAAAAATGGCCTATGAAAACAATCGTCTTTTATTCGTTTTGCGAAAAAGTTACTGATTTTCCCTACCCTAATTATACACATATTGTCTTGTGGTTACGAATGCCAACGAGTGAGCATAGGGTATTAGTTGCAAGATGAAATTGCTAGATAGATTGAACAAGCCCCACAATAAACGTTGATGTGGCTGCAGCAACAATGGAAATCGATTGATTAGCAACAGGTTTGCCTCTGGATTGTCACAACATCTACCAAACAACTGCCTTTAGATTTACATATTTCGTGTTTTTCAAAGAGCCACGTGCAAAGACCCACCCAATAGAACCAGAGAATTAAAAATGTTATCAAGAGCAAGGATTTAAAGTTATCTAAAGAAGAGGGGTGTGTTCCATTAAGTGACAATTTTTCCACCGCATTCATGTGTAATTGCTGATTACATTCATTTTAAATCAAAAGCAAATGGTACAAAAGACTGAAATAAAGTATATTTGTCTTTAATCCAAAAATGCTTGTTTAAAGAAGAGACAAAACTACCAGCAAAACATTTTCAGCTTTACAAGAGTAACCAAGCAAAAAACTAAACTTTGAAAACCAATTTGGAATGATGCTGTCAAGCAAATGCTTAAAAGAAATATCTGGAACATGTGTATATTTTAGTTTTCGTAATTCGGTATCAAATGGGACAAACCAATAACGAGCTTTAGTTTCCTGGGAACCATTGACAATTTCCCTCTATGCGATAGTCAGTCGATCGATACTCCATTCAGTCAGTTGTTGTAAGCTATCAATGGTTGCTGGAGCATCTGGGGAAAAAATATCGCAGTAAAAAAACTGATATGCGAAACAAAATGATGACCAATTTATCGATATAGGAAAATCTACAAGAAAGCATCTTTACATGATAGCATATAAAATAAGAAGTAAACTTAATGTCCAATTTTCTGTAGTCACATCATTTTCTAAAAGTACCATAAAATTTCAATAAAAGCCCCGGCTTCTTTTCAAGGTTTTTATATGAAGGCTACTTTTATTTCTTGTCATTAGTTCATAATTACTCTTTGGTTGAACGAAAACCATAAAGACTATTAAAACACTAATTTTAAAACAGAACTACGTTACAAAAATAGACTCATTCAATTATCGACTCGACTCTTTTGTGCCAAGTCTCGATAATATCGAGACTTGGCACAAAATCGAAACTGAAGGTATAAAGAAATCCTTCGATAACTCAGAGTCAAATACAAGTGATCATAACCAAATTCACTGTCTAGGAAAGGAGACAGCCAATCAACGTAGGGGATATCCATTTATTACGTTTGCACTGACGGGAGGGAATAATCCTAAAAAGCGAACAAAAGCAAACAGGGGGAGTGAGATTCACGAAGGTGATGACGTTCATATTATTAAAAATTTGGTTACAGTTTTCACAAAGTAGTGACAGCGAAAGACAAGTGTGCAGGTGTAATTATTCTTATCTGTTTTTACACATTTATTGTTTATTTATATGGTATTACTTCCGTTTGTGTTCGGCTTATATCTAATTATAATTGCTTTCATTTCTCACAACAATAGCCTGGCGTCCATTTTTTACTTTTGAATTTAAGCATGTGATCTTCTATAAAAGAAGAATCAATGACATGATTTTTAACTTATTTATTGAAATGGCAGCTATCAACGACGATCAAAAAATATAACGCACGTTCGCACGGAGGGTACTCGCCTGCGAACAGGTGCGAAGAAGGGGTGGGGGGCAAAAAATGGAAAATTTCATGGGAACGTAGTAAATTGATGGCCCAGTACAAAGTTAAAGAACTCTTAAAGGAGTCAAATGGAAGCCTCGAGTTTATCAAAGTCGATATTAAATGATAAAATGCAAGGCGATAGTAAAATATATCCAGTGGAGAATGTAGATTATTTAAAAGATCGTAAAGGAACGTGAAGAAGGAATAATATGTACATCTATTTAGATCTATTTTCCTGACCGAGCTTCTAATCAAGGACGGCTTCTATTCGAAAAATATGGAATCTACACTATCCGTGAACAAAAGAGACTAAGGGTAATCGAAGCATTTATAACAGACTTTTTTGCTTGAGGCTAAATGGAGCAAAGCCCAACAAAGTCCATCATTTGCTTTAACCTCAAACAATAAGCTTTAAAAGAAAATAACAGCCAGAGTATATTATCATTACACTCATAAGGACTACCTAGAACATTTAGGTTGCATAACAAAACATTTGAATAAGTCTTTGAAATCAAAGGGGGGTCCAACACTCCTTTTCCTTTTTGTGACGATGTCACCTTGTTATTTTAGGTAAAGTAAAACAGCGGCCATAATTGAATTGATGTTAAACTACAACGTAATTTTTATTGTATTTCAAAATGTATCATTCTTCAGAATCAGTTAAATTTAAAAGAAATATTTCTCCCTATTTTATTACTTTAAAAATTATTTTTCTGGTTTGAAAATGACTGGTAACATGGATTTGCCATACTGTTAATCATTTATTCTTCCTTTTGCCTAAGTTTAGCTATACAAATCTGGGGGAAAAAAACCCGGCAAAAACAAAAGACAACATGTTCGAGCAGCAACGTATCTGTCGTTTTTCAGTTGACTCGCAACAGTTGGATTCGCAACAGTGTCTTCTACAAAGTGTCCAATTGAATCTTAGTATTAAGTGAGCAGCTTTACCTCAATATAATATGATAATGAGTATAAAAGCAATTGGCCCCCTTAGTCACTATATTAAGTGTCCCCTCCACTTTTAAAATCGATCTGTCGGCCCTAATCAAGGGAATTAATGTAAAAAACCCAACTAGTTGTGTACAAAAGCTAACTAAGACTCAATTTCAGTCATTTTGATTAGGCTTGTTATGTACTACACTCCTTAATTTTGTCTCGTCGACGTTTGATTTCAATCTGCGATGATTTTCTGCTTGACAGAAAATGGGATTTCAAAAGCTGTTCACAACAGAAGTCAATGAAGCTTTATATTTTAGGTTTTTATACTTGTTAGTGTTGCCAGCTTCATTATGTCTTAGCAATGGCTTTTAAAACCCACTTGACCTCTTTTGTGTGCAATAAGTTTTTAAAAATCTCTGTTAGATACAGTTTCGACTAGATATGATAAGTTAACAGATTACTCTGTGACTACATATTCCATCTAATTACACTTTTGAGATTTCTGCCATAGGTCATCCAAACTTTCTCATGAAGATTTGCACTTTAAATAAAGAACAAGAATTTTTTTCCGGCTGTATCATCATATTGTTCCTGCCATTTTCCATTTCTTACTCACAATTCAGTCAATGAAGCTTTATANCCTTAATTTTGTCTCGTCGACGTTTGATTTCAATCTGCGATGATTTTCTGCTTGACAGAAAATGGGATTTCAAAAGCTGTTCACAACAGAAGTCAATGAAGCTTTATATTTTAGGTTTTTATACTTGTTAGTGTTGCCAGCTTTATTATGTCTTAGCAATGGCTTTTAAACCCACTTGACCTCTTTTGTGTGCAATAATTTTTTAAAAATCTCTGTTAGATACAGTTTCGACTAGATATGATAAGTTATCAGATTACTCTGTGACTACATATTCCATCTAATTACACTTTTGAGATTTCTGCCATAGGTCATTCAAACTTTCTCATGAAGATTTGCACTTTAAATAAAGAACAATAATTTTTTTCCGGCTGTATCATCATATTGTTCCTGCCATTTTCCATTTCTTACTCACAATTCAGGTGGTCATAAAATTATTTCGTTCTGTTCATACAGGGTGCAAAATCATACGATTGCCAGTTAATTACCTGAAAATTTATTTCATTTTTTTATCTCATTTGCAAAGGGTAAAAAACTGAGTGGTTGCTAAAAATATAAAAGTGACATAAAAAATTAAATAAATATATAATGAGCTCTTTCCTATAATTCTGTCTATGATCAGACCAAGAGTAAGAAGTGCAATAATGCAGATGAGAGAAAGTAAACTAAGATCGTCAAGTCGTATATGGTGAGTGGAAGATGGTAACTAAGTTAGATGAGAATGGTTAATTATAACAGGAAGAAAAAGAAGAAATAGCCAAATTAATGATGGATGGATACAGTCAATAAGGCTTTGATGGCCAAAGAGATAAATAAGGATACGGCCGACGATAGACCAACACGAAGAAGTCGTATCTGATATTAAATTAGGCTTGACTGGCAAAAGGAGAAGAAAACTTTAATGCTCCCTCACTACAACTAAACATTACGAGGGCAAATTGATTTTCTCAGAATCCTTTTGCGATGAAAAACATCTTTTTTTTGAATATTCTGCATTCGTCACAAACATTCGCTACTTTTGATAATGGAGTACGTTACTTCAAGTAAATGGTTACACTAATGATACTGGGTCTTTCATTGATGGAACCCCTGGTAAACAGTGGGCCCATTTTTGTCTTTCACAGATATCCACCTATGAAAGACCCGAAAGGAAGCAACAGATCACGAAAAAGTGGGACAGAAAGCACGCAAGCCACCATAAAATGCAATACATTCGGGTCACACCTCCAATACCCAACGGGAAGGCCCTTCCTCTTGGGTTGATCATCAGCCAAGGCCCAAGCATTTCGAGACCCCTGTCCTGCATGGTTGGGCCCTATAGCCGACGACCCGACCAAGGAGAGACCAGAGCTCTGCACTTGATCTTAGCCAAAAGGCTGAGTAACGATAATGATACTAAGAGTAACAGTGGTCACATCAAAACCTAGTAAACTAACAAGATATAAATTACAAAATCCTACAGAGACCTTCAGGTATAACCAAGTGTGCTAGATTAAGAGCTGAGGGCTTGTATGGACAAAAATGTACTTACCAACTGTGAAATGAGTGTGGTTTCCGGTTTCCCTTCTAGCTGCGGCAACAGCACTTTTAGCAGCCAAGAGGCAAGAAACTGCCATACTTACACCTGGTTCACCAACAGCTACGTCAAGTGAATTAAAGAAATGCATGCATTAGAAATATATGTACTCGTCATGTGTATTTACAGAATTCATATTTGCTGATCATAGATTTACTTTTCAAATGCAAATCTGAAAAACTTTCTGTCTAAAACATTTTAGTCAGGTCTATTTACAAAGGTGCCACTCTCAAAAAACTACCTTCTTTCTAACGCCCTTTGACATTTGACTTAGAAAAAAAACCCGTTGGAAATATGGTGATGGAAATCTGAAAACTTTAAAATTTCCTCATATTTTTACTTTCACTCTGGTACTCAAACAATTAATTTTTCAGCTGTCGTGATACTTCATTTCTTGTTTTAAACCGGTTAAAATATTACTTCGTAGTAGCCTTCATCCAATACCACACAAGTTAAAGCTTGAGGCTTTTTTATCATAATAAATTTTAATAATCCACCACATTTCTGCAATGATAGTTTTTAATTCTATTCCCATGTTGTTGAGGATTCCCTCCTTTGAGGCAGGTTCATGTCCCATTTGTAAAACCTCCTCTCGATATATGTTCATTTCTTTAAGATATCTGTTAGATCTTCCTAGTCTTGTTGCATGATATATTTCTAGTATTTTTCTTCCTAACAGTTCTTTAATTCTTATTAGTTTTTTATACTTATTAATACTTTTTCCATCATCTCTCCGTTTCGTATTATATCGAGTCCAGTACTCTTTCCTTTTATTATTGGTACAAAACAAGGAGGAAGCGATTTCTAATTCTCTGAGCACTTCTACTTTCGTTCCTTTTTCCGACTATTTAAACCATAAAAAACTCTTTAATGTTGCAGAACTCTAACTCTGTACATGTTTCTGTCTGGAGGCACAATTGGAAATGGGGTAAAAACAACGAATGAAAAAAAATTGCGAAAAAAAAGTCCAATATTATATAACCTTCTGGGCCGAAACTACCTTCAGCCTTCAAGAAGCAAAGGTTTTTAACCCCTCAAACTCACTTTTAAAACAACATATAATCCGAAAGAACTCGTGGCCTATAAGTTTAATACTCTAATATATCTAATTTATACAAACACTATCTTTCTTTACATACCTTTTGATCCAAAAGAATTTTCTGTGTTAAAGGTATTATCCGCCAGGTACACACGGAAATCATTTGGTACATCTCCAGCAACAGGAGCAAAATAATGCTATAAAATGTACCAAAAGTAATATAAATACCATATCAATCTGAAGTATTACTGCTACATTTAATTAGATGTTTTTTATATTTTCTAAGTTAAAATTATATTTTAATATTTATGATTAAAAAGTATATATTAGTATATATATATATTATATATTTGTGTAATTTTGTGTATTTGTATCAAAAAGTGCTCAATGGATATAACAGAGCAATATACATAGGGTAAAACACGACAAATAAGAACTATGGACTTTAGAACTATATAGAACTATAGTTTTTATTTTTCGTGTTTTACCTTATGGATTATATATCTTATATATATATATATATATATATATATACATATATTCTACAAAAATTAAATGTCTCATAGAAATAAAAAATAAACAAACATATAAACATACCTTGTTAATGCAATTAAAATAAATTCAAAACGGACAATGATGGGAAAATCAAAATAAGACCAAATATCTTAATATATTAAATATGTAGACTATTATATACTATACATATCATTATTATTATTATTACTACAGAGTATCCATTTGACCGGATACATCTATTGTCTATTAGCCATGATCTTTTGTACTAACAAGCGTGGTCATGGAAAGGCATGGAGATTGGGAGCCAAGTTTAAGAAGCACAACGTACATATCAATCCATCATGTGGAGCAAAACTACAGATTTCGTGTTAAATTTCGACAATTCAAGATTAATTTGTAAAAAAAATATTAAATTAGAAGAATTTCGACAACTCTTAAGAGTTTTACTCAAATACTACGTTATTCAAATCTATTAGAAAAGCTAAAAGTAGCTCAAAAGTAATCATAGAATCTATTCATTTATCACTGAAAGATTTAATGGAGCGGACGTGCAGTGCGTATGTATCTGATCCAGGAATGATTAAAGTTCTTAGTTTTGGAAGTATTTTTTCCCTTCAAATACTACTTATACACCATAAAAGCTCCAACAAAATAATGGTGCTTGTACAAGTCAAAAAAGTTAGGCCCAAATTTGATTAATTGTATAATATTATATATTAGATTAATTATGTTAAACTTGGTTTCACTATGTCTAACGTTGTCTTCGCCACAGACGGCAATCAGCCGCACGTCCTAGAAACTCTTTAAGTTATTAAAACTAATTATTATTATTACGTATGCTCAATGAGGTTACAGCTTAATATAAAATATAATGCTATCCTACTTGGACCTACATACAAACAAATTCAAAACAAAAATGTACTGAGAATGCGGAAGAAATATCTTTGAAAACATATTTATTCATTGCAGATAAAAAGCACATTATGCTCTACAAGGAATGAGTTCCCTTTAAAAACCGTTTTATTTTTTACGAGTACTACATGTCTAAAAGCCATTGTATTGAATTAAAATCAAAACGTTTCAGATGTAACTTAAAATCAAGAAAAGATTTTCTTGGCCTCTGATTTTTCCTGGACGTTTATTGTAGAGCTTTGCTCCAGTAAAGAGAAATTATTTTTACCGCTTATTTTTAACTCGTGTCATTTTTGGCAATTTAAGGGGCACTTCTTAATTTCTGTTTCTTAAAATGTTTTAATTTATTTTATAGTAATTTTTCACTGGAGTGAAAATTTCTTTCTTAATAAATTTTCTGACCTGTAAATAAGCCGTTGGCTTTATTCTAATTTCGTTGTACTGAGGCAGAACTCTCTCAATCTCATTGTTGAAAATAATTGTTGATGAGCGTTCAATACTTTCCAATGACTTATGTCGGATTGCTGTAAATCTGAGGTTAAGTGTACAGAAGCATAACTACTGGTGCAATCATCGTCTCAGCAGCTGCAGTTGTTGAGTACACGCGCAACAGCGCCGTCTGCGTACAAAATGATTCTCTATCTTCCACAAAGGAAGGAGAATCTATGAAATGGAGTCAGTGAAATGAAGAAGGAACAATATCAGTCCAAATATTGATCCTTTTGGCACACCGGCCTGCAGAGGTATTCAAGTACACAATGAAATAGACATTTTAGCGACTTGGGTTCGACTGAATAAACAGTCAGTGAAACACAATCTTTTCCCCTTGATACTGAACGTTTTCGGCTTTCCAGTGAAAGTTACATGGTATAAAGTATCAAAAGAACGGCTGAGATCCATAAATACGACCCCTACCAATTTTTCTTCCTCGATTTGTTCCCTGATATAGTCTACAAATAAGGATGCTGCAGACCCAGTTGATTATTTTGTTTGATATCAAAATCAACAATCAGCTTATTTCTTTTAAGGTATTCAATTAATTGAGAGTTCATTGTTCTTTTCGAGGTCTTAGAAAAAAACAGGCAGTACTGCAAACCTCGAAGTTTGTTTACGCCATCAGCATTTCCATTTTCATACAAAGGTACGAATTACGCCATCTCTGATTGTCGGGACTATTGTCGGAACTGTTGTCGGAACACTTTTGAGATTTTACAAACGAGATTTTTCAGCTTGAAACTGGTCGTTTTCTGGTTCAGCTGCAGCAAAAAATTCTCAATCTGCTAGGTCTTCCTTCCCAAGAAATGGTAGATGTTGATGGTGGAGATTATTTTATTCATCAGAACTACCATTTTGATGGCTTTCCAGATGTTTTTCGGGTTTAAATCGTTTTTTTACGTAAATTGCGGTGGTAGTTACATTTTGACGATCCTAAGAGAATTCTACAAAAGTATCGGAGTGATTTCTACGAATTGCAGTTAGCAGTCAGGTTTGACTTTCCAGCTTTTCGTAACATTTTATTTCTGCAATACATTTGCGGACAAACTTTCTCTTCATTCCAAGGAGATGCTGTTCCTTGAACTCTTTTTCTGACAAAAGGTACATGCTAATTAAAGGTGTTTGTTAGAATATGGTTAAGCACAGTTTACGCCAGTCGCTTGTAGTACCAGTTACCAGTCAGCTGATTTGAATTCATTTCAAAAATTGACTTGATTGTACCGTGAATATTTCTGGCGGTCTTGTATCGAGGTTTATATTTTATACGGTTTTGTTTTCTAATACAAATCCCCATATCATGATTAGTGAGTCAAAATGGCATAACAGCTTTTTTATTTTTGATATTGGTCTTTGCATTTGTGTCAAGGTTGACGAATTCTCTGTAACTCCTGTGGGTTTATCAACTACTTGTGTCAAAATGTGGTTAATTACCACGCCTTTTGATACCTTTATCTTCGTTTCGTTTGAGAAAACCAGTATGCAGAACTCCCATAATAATTACCTTCTTTGATTCACTGATCTCACGAGATAAATTTTGATGAACTTTCTAAAACGTTTTTGAAGAGATACTTTGACACGGTCGGCAGTAGATAAACAGAAGCTATGAGGATGTTTTTTGATTTGTTAAAAAAAAGGTCAATCCAGAAAACATTAAAAGTCAGTTAGCTTTAAATCCGTTCTTCTCTTCCATTTCGCCCGCTTTTGAATATTCATGGCTCCTCCTCCTTTGCTCTTAGATCTATTTCTTTCGGAGCAGGTATACCAGGAACGTGATAAAGAATATAATTTTGTTTCTAAGAGTTTGTTTATGTAAGCGTTTCAGATAATGTTACTATGTCTACCTGAGAGTTTCTTGCTAGCACCTCACACAATGTGTTGCGCGATGGGCATAAATCTTGAATGTTGATAAGACAAAGTTTTAATCCTTTGGGCTTACAGATATCATTCAATCCACCATACAATGGACCAGAAAATAACTCCACGTCTCCACACGACATAATTTGGATACAAGCTAGCATATTTTGAACTAAATCCTTGCATAAATAAAACCCAATCGTAGCTAAACATACATGTAAATATATGTAGTTTCAAATTAGGATTTGGCTTAACACTTCTGAGCCCGATAATTCCCGCAACAGATGTTGTGTCATCAAGCTTTGTCTCAAATTATTAAACTATCAACTGTGAACTGAACTATGGTAAGTTGTATTCTGGAATTTCATCATAACGTGGAGAGAGGGAGAGAGGGAGGGGGAGAGGGAGAGAGGGAGGGGGAGAGAGAGAGGGAGGGGAGAGAGGGAGGGAGGGGGGG
>RDPX01000079.1:1966101-2001547 GCA_003991215.1 Morbakka virulenta | reverse complement strand
GAGAGAGGGAGAGAGGGAGAGAGGGAGAGAGAGAGAGAGAGAGAGAGAGAGAGAGAGAGAGAGAGAGAGAGAGGGAGAGAGAGAGAGAGAGAGAGAGGGAGAGAGAGAGAGAGGAGAGAGAGAGAGAGAGAGAGAGAGAGAGAGAGAGAGAGAGAGAGAGAAGGGGGGAGAGTGAGAGAGAGAAAGAGAGAAATGGGGAAGATAGCGGGGGGAAAGAGAGAGGGGGAGGGTTTAGAAAGAAAGGGAGAGAGAAAGGTTGAGAAAAATTTATAGACAAAGAGAAAAATTCTCAGATGCACTTACTTTTGTCTTTATTTGGATATTGTCGCACATAAAAAACAAAAGCTTTTATTGACTTACCCTTAACCCTAAAATTACTAAAGTTCCACATTGCATATAAGTGGGAGTAATTGCATTCTTTCTAAATTAGTCTACCTTTATTCTTACATATATCTGCTTCTGAAAGATTCACCACATATTATTAGCAAAGGCACATACCCAAAGAATACTTGTTAATTCCTCTCCTGTTTGTGGGTCATCTATAATTTTCTCTTGTAAAAATTGGCCAATGCCCATAACGAAACCGCCTTCAAGTTGACCAATGTCAATAGCTGGATTTATGCTTTTCATAGAATAAAAATGGAGCAATCAAAAACCAAGAAAAATAATTAGAAATACCTAGAACTAGATACCCAAGTAATTTGTAAATGTTCTTAAAATAACGGATGGAAAGCACTCTAACAATTCTACCAGCATTCTGAGAAATTGAAAGGTAAATTTAATAAATTTATTTTGTGGTATATACACTCTATGTATTAAAAAATGGCTTATTCTACCTGTGCGTGACACTGAATTCTTTTAAATTTTACCATCCCTAATTTTGCATTAAAACATTCAGAATGATGAAATAAACCCTGACTAGAAGGAGAATCGAATTCTACGCTACATCTGAAAAACAAAATATGACGGTACAAGTACAGAAAGGGTGATGTATGACCTTAGACCATAAATAAAAAATTTACTGGAATATTGTACTAATATTAAACATAAAAAGCAAAATATTCAAGTCTCGTTACCTTTGTCCGCTATCAAACATAATATCGGTTCGCAGTAGGGCTGTTTCACCAGTCAGTATATCTACCTCAGCCTCAGTACACACAGCAGCAAAATTGGAATGAGAATATGAAATCCTCTGCTTGTCATTAAACCTGCAGATATCAGTTCCAATATTACTTCATTCAATTACACTTATCAAAGAAGGAGCAAAAACAAACAATAATATCTTAATAATGCAATTAATAAACTCCTACGTCAACAGTTTTACCATTATTATTGGTAAATAATACTGAATTAAATTATTAAGTTATGTTATATTATGTTATGTTATGTTATGTTATGTTATGTTATGTTATGTTATGTTATGTTATGTTATGTTTCTTATGTTATGTTTTGTGATATTAATTTATCTTACATCATATCATGCCATATCATCATATATCATATCAAAACGACATGCGGTTGCTATGTCAAATCATGGGATATTAATAAACTCATAAAGGATGCAATCTTCTTAACCAACCTAGATAGCTTTTCTATATTAATGTTAAAGGTACTCTTAATAATTGGGTTTTTAAAATGTATTACTATGCCAGATCGGAATAAAAATACTACCCCACCTCCCCATATTCAAATATGAATACCAATACTGAACGTTAATATATTCCTAATCAGCACCAATACATTAATGCCCTTAAGTCCTAAGCGCAAGATTATGTTTTTTAAATGGGGGATGACTACAGACAACCTTCTAGATGGTGTCACTTTTTAAGCCTCGCAAGAGGTGACTAAATGTCTGTCCAAAGGCATCGTAGATACAAGATGTCCTCCAGAAGTCGCTCATCCAATCTACGGTTCAGCGATATTAGAATCCTATAGATAAACGTTGAGGGTTTTACACCTTTTAAACGTACAATCTTTGAACAACTTACCATACAACACTGTCCAGACGTCCAAACTCCATCATGAGACAAGTCACCGGATGCACCTTAAATACGCATGTCGATGTGCTTCCTGAACTGTCTGGTCTTGCTTCACCCGAAATGAGAAGAGCTCAAAAACTTCTCTCACTGGTATACTGAAGTTCTCAGGTGACACAACATCCCATTAGGGCCATATTAGAGGACACCTGTAACCACCGTTTAAACTCTCAAAAGAACTTTAGAGACCATTCAACAAGTGCAGTAATCAGCGATGAGTACTACAGTGTCAATCTGTGGCTTCACTTGACCTGGTTGAGTCAATGGCAGTCATCCACAATCAAGACTGAAGGACTTTCTCATAGAACCAACAGCTTATCCAAAGGATTTTGGCCTCTCCCGTAAACTCTGGGTACGGCTAAATAGATTTAGATAAGGTGCTACTAGGTTAAAAAAATGGCATCATAAGGTGGGTATAACAGACAGCCCACCAAGTAAATGTGGCCAGGAACACACGGCACGTCACATGGTTCAAGGATGTCCACTCCTACCACCAGTAAAGCACGATGATTTCCGTCTATCACTGATAGAGCTGTTTCAGTGCTGGAAGTGGTTGACATATGACGATGTCCGGGGGAAATAAGGGAGTGGTTTGAAATGAATTTCAAAATTTGTCTTCCCTACTATGCCACCTACCAGGAAAAGAAAAGTTCATCAAATACGGAATTAATATCTTTGAGTTCATCAATAATATACCCATCATTCACTAAACCGCTGTATTTCTGTCGTTCCAAAAAGCATTAAAATCAAGTTTCGATAAAAGAATTAGCTTACATTTTTATTACTGAAAGATCGATCCGCCGTTTTTCGCATTGAGCAATTAACTCCCTCCAGCTGATGTTAGGAAATTCTTCCCTTATAGGTTTTAATCTTTCATTAAGCAATTCACAGCAAGCAGTAACGGCCTATAAAAAATGTTCACTTGTATTACATTTTTATACGTCTATAATCACCATCAAAAATCCCCTTGCCTTAGAATTTTTACAAAATATTTCACACAATGGTTTTATTTACTCACGTGGCTTCTAACCACGTGACCAAATAAACAGGGTAAACTAAAACTAACAATCGATCAATTTAATAACTACAACAGTCACTCAGAATATGTAAATATTGTTCTCGACTTACAAGTGATATCTATGGTTTTTATAATTAGTGTACATTTATTCCAGATGTTCAAGTGGCAAAATACAAATTTTCTTAGAAGCTAAAATAATACAAATCCTTTCCTTCAGCACTCGGTTCACAAATTTTTCTTTCCCCCCTGATTCATGAGAATGAGATGTTTTTAGTATGGGTGGTAATTCGTCGTTCTCTGGGAGGCTGAAGGCTGTATGCGTAAGTTTGAATAACAAGTCCATTAACAGGGGATAGGGAAAAAAATAGCCTAATCAAATAGAGGACTGGTTTACAAATATGATCTGCATAATCTTATTAATATATTAACAATGCAGGACCAACAAATGTTGTATATATATAATATACATAATACAGATATAATATCTAAAATATTAGATATATACATCTATGTATAATATACAACTACTATAGCTATACTGGGATCAAGGTCCGCTCGACTCGTCCAATAATTTAACTGGCTTATCTGCATTATATCTAATATCCTGGTGACGTCACCTAAGGGTCCATAGTTGACGTTAAGCCTTAAAATTAAATTGTAGAGCAAATCGTCATCAATTTTCGAGATCAGGGAAAAACTGCAATTTTCGAGGTAAAAATACTCAAATTCCGAAATCCCAACAAATTAAACAAAAATTACAGAATTCTGGAAACGTTTGTCAGGTCTCAATATTTCTGATTTGTTTTAACAAGAGAACGATGGTCCTTTCTCTTTTGCTCTTCATTGAAAAAAAAATAAAAACCGTACTACCAACAATAATTTGTTTCAAAGAATTTCTGATTTGTGCAAAATCAATTCTCTGGTCATTTTATTTCAAAATTCAGGTATTTGTAGCTGTAATTTCTAGCAGGTTTTTTTCAGTTTCCTTTAAAATCTTCCTCTAATCGTTTAAGGTGTTAGTATATACCTATACAAATTACTGAAACCTATCAATCAAAAATTAAATTTTTATACTGTGGCTGGCTGGCAAAAAAATTAATTCTATTGGCACTTTTTACCTATTTTTATTTAAGTTCAAAATTTTAAAAATTAATCATCAACAATTTCGATAGCTACCCTGAATTTAGTCCCCTTCCAATAAAAAGTGCTCCAGTGGCAAAAGGATTGGTCACTTCCCAGAACATTTAGTTCGTTCCCATTATTCGCCAGGCCACCCATAATTTTCGGTGCGTATAGTGACGGATTCTGCTTATACTGCTTCCCAATTGTGAGACTCCACTTTTTACTGATTAAACTGCTTAATACATTTATCTGTGGTCAAGTATAAGACTGTGTACTTTACATTATAGAAATTACATTGTTCTGATCTCCTAAAGACAGACGAAAAATGTTTGAAAAAAAGCAAAGCGTTTCACTCGTAAAAAGGATTTTATATCTTGTGATAGCAAAGGCTTTCAATGATAAAATAAACCTGATTCCCACTTCACATTGTGTAAGCGCTTTACTCGCACAAGCTTCAACATGTTTCAATTTCCTAAAGGCCTCTACATATATACAAGTGAACAAAAAAACCCCAAAATATAAACATCTTAACTTCTACTGTCAAACACAAAGTGAATTCCAAAAACAACTATCTCCAGGAATGCAAATCATGTCATATAAGGGCTTTTCAGGCAGGTGTATCATTTACGTTCCACAGAAAAAGGCATTTCAAACTGTAGCAGTATATATGATGAATGGTTAATATTTTTCGGGAGATAATGATAACAAATACTCTTTTTACTGTTGCAGTGTCGAAATGGCTAGTTTAATAAGTAATAACAAATGTGGCTTGAAAACGTTCACTCGACACAGGCCTCCATGTTTAGTAAAGTTTAATATATAAACCAACTATTGGTTTTGTATTACCAACTGTATTGGCAACGAGAAATTTTCTAATTTTGTTGCCTTGGATGTGATTCAAATCCAGGTTGGTAAATTTCGAAATGCTCAGTGACAAGTTCAAGATATACGACTTTTTTTTCTTAAAAGGTGTAAAGGCTGTTTATTGGCGTACTCCTGTTGCCACGTATCAAAGAAAACCTGGGATTCTTTAACTTTTGATTCACTATCGAAACAAATAAATACTCTTTTTTTGGGCTGAAAAACGAGTTCAGGGGGAGCACAATATACACTTAAATAATGAAAATAACAATGACAATCTAAAAATTTAAATAAAAAAGTGGTTGTAGAATATTTTTACGCTTTATTTAAGAAAGAATGCATTTTCTAAAACTACGTACCATTCCAACTTGTTCAGATGTCACACTGGCACCAGTTTGAGAAGCTTCGTAGAAAGTAAAATAGTAAAACATAATCTCTACTGAAGTTTACAATTATGAAAATCATAAGCTATTATTAAAATTTACGAAGTAAAACGATACAGCATGACTAAAAAAAGGACCCCACGCATCATTCCTTCTTTTTCCATTTACTAATCTGCATGATCTTTAAGACATGGTAGAAACAACCCTTATGAAGACAACTAGACCCAAATGGGAGTCGGGGTAAAAAATATTTGAGTTCAAAGATTATTACAAGGCAGATATTTCAGAAAAAAATCCAGATCATTTTCTGGCAAAAGCTCGAAAGTGAAAGTTCCCCCCATTCGAGAGCAAAAGTTTAGAGCTGAGCGGACTACCTTGAGAAGTATAGGTATCTAAAGGATCTCGGTGCAAACTGAATCAGTTCCTCGTTACAGTCTATGAAAGCTGAAGTAGATTCCTAGCAATCGATATAAGGTCTGACCATACCGCATACAGACAAATAAGACCGTTACAACTTCAGGCAAGGAGGAAAAGAAGACTATGCGTGACAAGGTACTGGAAAAGATCCAAAAGACACAGGTTTTGTCCTCCTCTTTTGGCCCTCGGATAAAACCCACTTTCATTTTTAAGAAAGAGTGAACTCTATGCCAAATGCTTTCTGGGACCTTCAAGCACAGCTACTTAGCTACTTACTAAGGTTCTACACTCCCCTCAACCACAGCCAAAGGTATCATCACTCCTCCATTTTTGAAGGATACAACACGGAAGGGGCAGGAAACAAGAAGTGGTATAGTAAGCTACTTTGAACGTTTTGCACCATGTATCCGTCACCTGCGACACAGTTTTATTCTGAGTTATGAGAACTTGTTCCGTTCTGCAAGACGAAGAGAACTCCCATACGTCAAACCACTCAAGCGATTGGCAAAAATAAGAACTTTAGAGGTCTTTTATCAGTTGAAATTTGAGTCTGAAGCTAAACTGATTTTGAATGAGCATAACGTAGTCCATTCCTTAGTATACCTTGCAAAACTTAGTTATTTAAGAAATTCAAATACACCTTTTCACTTGAATTTTTATTTTGATGTTTGAAATTTAAGACAATCCACCATACCAACAATTAAAACAAATTTTACTTGTAACCACCTACTTCACACCATCGCAAAACATTTCCCGAAACCCTCGGCCTTGCATCAGAGATTGTCATTCGTACTGCTGTTACAATAAGCAATACCATTTAACAATGAGCCAAACTAACAAATTGACGTATATTAACTTGATTCTAATTTCTAACATCATAAAAGCTAGCCCGCAGCTTAACAAAAGGGTATTTCTATACCTTTGCTGTATTAATCAAAAGTGTAAATATAAACATGTTTGCCGTGGTCGCCACGCTTTTGTAGATTAATGAAAAACTGATCTTATCGATTCTTTCTGCCTGAGTTTGCAGTCCTTTTTTTATTTCTCCACTTTTATAAGCCTTTCAAGAAATAAACGAAACAATATTATACTACAAGTGTTATTTGTTCCTTTTTAACAAAAATGACAAATAAAACTCTAATAGGTAATTGCAAGGGTCCACTTTAACCACTGTCTAAGTCGCCCCAATATTTACTTCTTTGCTTCTATCCTTCTTTTGGTGGGTTTTTAATTTCCTACAAACAACTTTTTTCATATCATGTTCTGTACGCGAATTCTACTTACAGTTGGCAGCTGTACGAGTTGAACTTGAACTGACGGAGACTGTTTCTACCGGAACACCAAGCCACTTGGCTGCCAATTGACAAACCTTTCCAAAAGAGATTATGCAATAGCTTAAAAGACAAACATGTTTTCAGCTTAAATTAAACAGTTAAAAATCTACAGTGAATAAAGTAGTCTCTCTTTTAAGCGACCAACTCCTCTGTACAGGCACTTCTCCCACGCATTAGATTGTTTTCTATTAAAATGACTTTTCGAAGTGATCACCGTTCCTTAGCCGACCAACGGCCACTATTTTGTTTGATCATGCGACCACTACAAATTTACATTTTGTAAATTCTACAAAATAGTTTTGTTAAACAGTCAATCCAACCCATTGTTAACTACGTCGTCCAAAGAATACTAATTAACAGTAATACTAATAATAATTAATACGCATTACTACCAAAACATTAATAGCATTGGTACCATTAGCTTAATTATTCTGTAAATAATGATATTAACACTGGGATGTCGATGGGCGTAGAAAATCATTTACCTTCTTGAGAACAAAGCAAGCTCAGTAACGAGTAAGGTAATAACAAGCTCCACGAATATCACGACAAAGGTTGTGGAACTTGTTAGGATGAGTATATTCTGTTTTGTGATTGAGATAGAAAAAATATAAAACTCTTGAATTTCTACAAAATCTTGAAAATGGCTTAGCTTAGCCCTAAATAGTGTGTAAAATTCATCAGCTATACAAAACGACAAAGTCCAAAAGTAAAACTGTCAACGAATTAGGGATTCGTAAAAAGCAAATCCAAAACATCCTTTAATATTTGCCGCGTGTACAACGCTTGTCTTTCTTCCAACAAACACATCCAAAACGCTGCAACCAATCGACGTGCGTGTCTGACAAGCGACAAAGGTGCAGTACCACAAGAGGTTCCTACTTCGTGCCTCCACTCTCTTTTATGAATGCAATAATGGAAGCACAGTAGTTAATAAAATACCTATTCTTGATGCCATTTAAATGCTAGCTATTTCGTGGGAGGCAGCTTCTGCTTTGGAAATACAGAACTGCTTTTGGGACTGCGGGTTCTTCGATTTACACGTCAATTAAGAGACTCCAACAGGTCTCAAAAATTTGCCTTCATATGGCAATTCAGTATCTGAATGTGCTTTCTGGGATTCGTGTCTTTCAGCTTATGGTTGAGCTGGGATTTCAAGATCTTATCCATTTTGTTATATGCAGTTCATGGTATTAAAATCTTTTTCAGAGTTTATTATGTGTGATCCTGGATACTTGTAGTCTTCAACACATTTGAGAATGTTATTTGACATAGTTTCAATTTTTATGTTGTTGCGAATGTTAATTGGCATACACTCTGCTTTGGTTTCATTCGGATAGAGCCCTGTACAGTTTGCTGCTGACACAAGGGAAGATAATATTAAAGCCAGAATTTTTCGGGTAATAACTGAACCCATTTTACTCTACGGATCAGAAACATGGATGCTTTCCGCTAAACAACACCGCCACCTAGATGGATGCTATACCCGTCTGCTCAAAAGAGTATTAGATCTTTCATGGAAAAACACCCAACTCTTAAAATGATATACGGTGGTTTACCTAGGATATCAACCTTAGTCAAAAGTAGACACGTCCAGTTTGCTGGACACTGTGCCGTCGTTTCTCTTATGGTGGCACCCACCATCACTAAAGCGGTCTCGGAAGCTCATCTTTCCAGACATCATATGCAGCGCCATTGCCACCGCCAAAGAAGACCTTCTAACAGCTATGACCGATAGGGTATACTGGAAAGGTGTAGTAAATTCTATGTCGGCTGAGGCTTCAAAATGATGATGATAATGATGATGATGATGACGATGATGATGATGATGATGATGATGATAATGTCTTTCAGCTTGAATCCATAAAGACGTATTAGAAGCAAAAGCACCGGATGCGGTTTCTGTCGATTTTGCTGACGCTAACAAATTAGCTGATATGGCACAAACAGGGGTATGCAGCCTAAAATGGCTTAACAAAATGGTTTTTAACATCGTATATTGAATTCTATTTTTTAAAATTAAGGAAAAATGCATTAATCTATAACAAGTAAAACAAGAAACAAGAAAGATTGTGTGCCAAGTTTAGNATGATGATGATGATGATGATGATAATGTCTTTCAGCTTGAATCCATAAAGACGTATTAGAAGCAAAAGCACCGGATGCGGTTTCTGTCGATTTTGCTAACGCTAACAAATTAGCTGATATGGCACAAACAGGGGTGTGCAGCCTGAAATGGCTTAACAAAATGGTTTTTAACATCGTATATTGAATTCTATTTCTTAAAATTAAGGAAAAATGCATTAATGTATAACAAGTAAAACAAGAAACAAGAAAGATAGTTTAGTTAATTAGATATCATTTTACGTATGGTACATCAGGTTATACAGAAATCTGGCACATATTTCAATTGGGGAGACTGATTGCGGCTTGCAGAAGACCATCCTTGCTTGCTGAATTTCCCTAGAACATTTGTATGCAATACAAGAGTACTATTATGAGAAAGTAAAACGATTGTTGCCTTAAAAGGTGACGTGATAAATAAAAATGAAGTGTAGCCTGTAACAGACCTGTTCTACAGGAATAGCAAATGTCGCGTCTTCACGAATAACTCAACTGATAACTATCACTAATCAAAGAGCTTACACTATCAGTATTCAAGTTTACATACATCCGCTAAAAACAAATACCAAAATATCCACAGCTTTTCTTTACCCTCTTTTTCACCACAAACAAATGTCAACAACGATCATCCTCAGGTGCCTGTATCCACATTAACTTATGCTTTTATTAGCCGCAAACTCCATTTCACTTCTATCGACCACAAATGGTTTTTTTCAATACTTACACTTACAGATTTCATACTGAGCTAAAGGACACAAGCCTTACCCTGGTATTAATTCCTTGTCCCATTTCAGTACCGCTATGGTAAACAACAACACTGCCATCTGTATAGAAAATGCTCATTGAGGCTGTGTAATGAAAATCCAATAGTCCACTTCTGTAAAGTAAAGGCATTAATGTAATACCTCTTTTACGCCAACGATTTTTCTACAAAAGAATTTGACAGAGGGTTACAAAAATAATAATGCGGTGAATATGACAACATGAAGAAAACTTCCTTAAACTGACCTGGATTTGAGACAGTTGGTTTTCCTGAAGATCTGCGCCACAAATCTTTTCATCTACACTTAACTGTCATTACTTTAACTTACAGTATTATAAAGAGATAAATTACAAATAAAATCACATCATTTCCAGTCAGATCTTTTCACCAAACCCTTGTAAGGACAGTCAACACTTCAATGCAAAATGAGTTAAGTAGCTGTGACAAAGTAGTATAGAGAAAACAAAAATATTGTTCCTGGCTGTGTAACATTACAGCAACATGGGTACTATTGCTTCGTGATACGATAAGATGACTATATCCAGAAAGATCCAATCTCTTTACCTACCTTGCCTTTACTCTGCGAGTAACTTGTCACATTTTCAGTTCTACTTGAAAATTACAGGTCACTGATAACACTTAGGTAACAAAAGAAAAACCCAAAGAAAAACAAAAAACCCGAAAAGACAAAAAAACAAACAAAAAACCCCACTAAAACAAAAACAGAAGTCTTTTTTCAAGCACCAAACCAATTTTTCTGAGCTAGCTGTAATACAAAAGTGATAGAAAACATAATTTTTCTTCTGGAAGATCGTTTTTGGATAATGACGAATGACGTAATGACGTAGCGCCATCAATCCTCGTTTTGTTTAAAAGCAACGTGTTTATAATTTGTAATTCATCCTATTTATCTTCCCTACACCAACGATAAAGTCATTCCATGTTACAAAAACTCCCGTTCTAAAACAGAGAGAAGGATTAGTTAAAACTTTTAAGAGTGCTTTAAAAGTCCAGCATTTATACAACTGGGTTAAACAATTATACAATTATTTAATTTCAACATTTTAAATCGATATTTTAACCTCAGTTTTTAGATACAAACACACAATATTCCTTTAAAACTCAATTAAATCACAAGCACCGGAAAAAGTATCGCATATTTAAGAATTTAAAAGCCTAACTTGAGAGGAGGAATATTAGGGTAAGCCTAGAGAAAGTGCTATATAAAATGTTACGAAAATTTCCTCGTAGTAATCACAATTTCGAAAAATTATGGCCGATTACACTAGGTAACACAAATTTTGTTTCAGGCTTCTAAATGTTATTTTCTGATTTGCCATGTTGGATAACCTAAGAAAAATGTAATCATTTACAATAAAGATGGGTTTTGAAAAAAAGTCGCAATTTTTCGATTTTTCACGGTTTAAAAAATTCATAGGAAATTTATTTCCCCTGGTGCGTATAAAAACTATATATCAAAAAGAATCAGCAGAATATTTCCAACCACGAGATACCATGGTTTTCAGCAATATGACAGAAAGCTCACCAGTATCTAGTTTAATGCGTTGGCTCCACAGTGTATAGAAACATTTGTATTTATTTACTGTGCGCTGTCTCAACGTCACCGCATATTCTCTGTTTTAACACGTTTATGGTTAACAAAGGTTCGACATCATTATATTATAGCTTCCCATTTGGTGGAATGTTTGTTTACACAATATAAGTCAACAAATATTGCCATTAATCAGTTTATGACAGTGATTAAGTAAATACTCAATAACTTTTGAAGACAAAGTCATGACCTCCTCCAAATGTAATAACTGTGTCTAAAATCCAGCATACTTTCTTTTTCGTTATTAAAGTGTCAGTAGGTTTAATAATTGACGTCACCATTAAAATACAGATTTCGCATACTATAACAAAGGGATTTCAACAAATCTTTGAATCTTTCATTTTAAGACCAGTATGCTGTAAAAATCAACATACTTCTCCTACCAAAAAAATTCGACTAACTTATTCGGTACTTATTTTCACTGCTGTCACAAAGACCTACCTCACACGACGTCAGCTATTAAGGACGTCAAATTTCTTACAAAATTGTTTGTAAAAAGTTGCTAATAAAGAAAATACTCAAAACATATGACGTCTTTTGAAAAAGGCCATTCTAAGTCAATAAGATATTTTCTATACCAGCAATTTGTTAATATCATCTCACTTAAAGCATGTGATGCAGGATTTCTAAAGCCGAATTTTAAGGTCTAGTCTTATTCATCGTTTCAAAAACTTTACACTAACATCAAGTTAGGACCTTTGAATATCTTGTTCACCCCTTCAGTTTCAGATTTACCCCTGCGTAACTTGCTGATCTTGTCTACCTAGAAACTAATTCTCACTTAGACCAAGAGGAAGTTTCCTACTGAAGAGGAGACTTTAAGGTATATCATGAGTGCTGCTCCTATCCATAGTGCATTTCGGGTTTTTAATCCATCGTTGTTGAATTCAGTCCCTTCTATTCACGTCTTTCACATATGGAATTCTGTACGACAACACGATCCCTCTGTTTACTGGGAATTCTTATCAATGAAATACAAATACACAGCTTTACCTAATGTTACATTAAACAAACAAATTTTCATTGGATTTTTACAGACGCAAGTTAGTGGAGACATGAAGGATCACCTTGGCAACGTATGATGTCGCTGTTTTTAATTAAGTTAACTGAACCAAAACAAAATTTCAGGTTTACCCTTATCCTCTTTCACTAACGTTTAAACGCAATATTTTCAGGTTATTCTTTTTTTTCTTCTTTAATTAGCTAGAATAGGTTTAAACTCCATCTTTGGATAGGAAATGATGTTTGGGTAAAAAGCGATCTATTTGTAAGAAGCAACTTTTGGAAACACATACGTAATACGATAGAAAGAAGTGGCGTAAAGAATGAGGAGATGAAGAAGCGACGTCTGACGTGAAGTGAGAATTACAAAGACGAGAACATTATGGTCACTGACTAGGAGCCAGTGCTCTATATTGATTGCAGTTACTCTAAAAATATTTGATAAAAAGAATATTATTCTCCTTTAGGCGTTCTGGAAAAAAATACGGTCCGAAGGTGAAGTGCCGAAAGTACGGTATTTTGTTGTCACAGCCAGTGAAAGAAGGATCAATGACATTATGAAGTCTATATTTCTTAAAATTAGGTGTACTAGCAAGTTTGTAAAAATGTCGTAATGCTAGTCTACTGTATATATTAGGCAAAAAGCAATGCTTCTGTTTATTTACTTTTTGTAAGTATAATTTACATGTAGTCAAGCAACCCAAACTTAAGACGTAAGCCTTGTTTACCGGTTCTGTTTAAATGGTACGCCCTTTAAATAGCAAGGAGCTGGGGAAAAATGAGTAATCTGTTTGTTTATCTAATACCTATCTAATGCACTCAATTTTAAGTGATGATAAACTACTATTGATACAGCGGTTAAAAGAAAGCGACCAAGGAAAACTAAATTTCTTTAAAAAACAACGTACTCAATAAGTATCCCGAATTACAAAAACATTAGAAGGCCTGCGGCAATCAGTTTATTATAGGTTAAACCGTTTCCAGGTGAAAATCTTCTGTCTGCAATTGTTACACAATTCTAGTATTTACTAGTCTTTCCTTGGGCAAAACACTTCTTAAAATCATTTCATGCAACTGTACGTTTGCAGAGAAGGCAACATCAACTACGCTAGAAACAATTTTACGACAAAGTGGTATAACGAAAATTGCATTATGACACTAAATTTCTACATGAAATAGTAAATAGGGACGAATTATACAAATCAAACCTTATTGAATTCCTTAACATCACCGTTTCTTTTCAAAAAATTGCTTCTTGCAATTAGTTCTGCAATATAATAGTACAAGAGTATTAATTAATTATTTGCGTTTGGCCTTACTATCTTTAAATATATTGTAACACACAGGCGTTCTTATATATTACAAAAAATGCCATTATTTCTTAGTTTAACGCTCTCTACAACTCTATTCCCTCTCCAAATATTTTACCCTTTCTTGTCATCCAAATACCTTGTGATACTATATAAATTGCCCTAAAAAATAATAACCTCTGTAATTCTTGACAGGCATGTTATAAACCATACATTAACGCTCGTCTATGGGCAAAATACAAAGTTATTTTGTCCATACACGAGCAAAGAAAATTCAGTCCAACAAAGTGTCATTCCTGATTGGTGCCCATAGCACAACCATAAAAGCATGTGTTTTCAAGACTGCAAGTCTTTTCTGTTTCCAACTCAGCCGCTCGGTCAAAAATTTATAATTGTTTAGAAGACTTCAGCAGCCTTTTTCATGTTTTGTTAATTTTCCACGAAAAACATAGTCAAATCAACAAATTCATTTTATAACCCCTTTAACGACAGTATCTTAAAATGTCTTTTAGAATGAAGAGCGGGGTCTTTTCGGGGGCAACTGTTGGGGTGAGTGTCACTACGTCTGCTTTTGCTGGAGGAAATATAGTAGCAAGTTAACATGCTCAAAAAACTTTTTTAGTTCAATTTCAAAATTTGACAGTAAAGTGAACAAAATAATTATAGTATAAAACATAATATAATATAATATAATATAATATAATATAATATAATATAATATAATATAATATAATATAATATAATATAATATAATATAATATAATATAATATAATATAATATAATATAATGTAATATAATATAATATAATGTAATATAATATAATATAATATAATATAATATAATATAATATAATATAATAAAATATAATGCAATAAAACATAATATAATATAATATAATATAACATATAATATAATATATAATATAATATAGCATACCGTTCCATGTGTTTTGCAACATACCAGGCTGAAGTGGCTTGGGTTGAAAAGGTTTAAACACCTACAATTGCAAAGGAAAGTAAAATAAACCAAAACACTTAACAAAAGTTAATACCTTGGTGTATGAATTTCATTTCCTTTCTGTACTCATTTGTTCTGCTCCAGGTTTTGCGATCTGTTTTACTTAAATTTACATATGTTATTTTACAGGTTCAAATTATTCGAAAAAGGTAAATCAAAATGTCAGATCCAGGGTAGAAGCTGGAGTAGAAGAAGATGTAAGACGCAATGTGAACAACTAGGGTTTAGTGGGTTTAAACGGTATATCCAAAGAAAGCTTTTAGCATTTTTTTAATCTAACCAAAATGTTTTTGCTATGGTATGAAAAAGAGCTGATGCAACAACTGCCATAAGTGTGAAGGACAAATAATTATTTGACCTATTATAATAGGTCTTTAGCAAGAACACAGGTATTATTTTATTTACACACGGAAAGGTAAGGATTGATGTTTTTTCAGGACTTAATAGATTAGTGTGCTTTATATTGTCGCAAATAGAGCCGAAATGATATGTATCAAACGGACACAACACAAAAAGAATTTGCACAATTCACCAATTTGAATTAGAGTAGCAAAGTTTCTACGCAAAGATGTCATAAAAATTGGTGGAGTACTTATTTTCCCTGTTGTTGTGATTATTTCACAAGTGGTACACACATCAAAGTTAAACTGCCCATTCCAATGACTCAGATAGTTGAAAGAAGTCAAAGACACTATATGCAACGATATATTGCAAAATAAATTGCAATTATAGACACTATACTGTTGGTAAGGCAGAGAAGATGAAAACAGCATAAGATATTGTGGTACTGAATCAAACAATGTCATCAAGCTCTCTTTGAAAATAAATGCAGATGGGTTAAGAACCTTCTGCTTTTCATCAGAATCACTTTATTGCACAAGATTAAACAAATAGTAATCCAGTTGTAATAAGGATGTGGACCAAGAGGAAAGTGTGGAAAACAACTTAAGCTCTAGCTTCCAACTAAACATTTACATCCATAAATGTGCCCCTTAAGATAGACAGATTTTTCGTGGCAAACTAACATCAGATCAGTCACTTTCCAATCAATTAAGGTTAAGGGTGAAAAAAGGACTGTTGTTTTTGGAGCACTTACTCGTATTTCATGCACTACTACAAATTTTTCAGCTCCTGAGCTGTTCCTGATCCACATGTCTTTAAAGAAGAGTAGCCAACACAAAGTACATAGGTCGTGTAGCCTACATCTTTAAATGGTTTGAAATACATAAGCTTTGGTTTGAATTAAGTACTCACTGCTAAAATCGGATTTTCAAACAAAACAAAAGTAGTGTACCTATTTACCGCAGCCTCTATTTTGGTGGAGGCGTATTTAAAAACCACCCAAGAGAAGCATATAAAATTGAACAGAAACATATATTTGTATTAAATTATTGTACAATGCACAAAAATAGATGGTTTTATCCTTGTATACCAAAGAAATATCAGACGATTGAGATTTACTTGCATTACTTTAAAGTCAATGGTAATACATTAAAAATCACCGTCTTTGCATCCCTTCGTTCACTTAAGCGAACAAACACCACATAAAACTGTACAGAAACGTCATTGAAAATTGAGAAAATCGACGTGCTTTGCAAAACATATTTACATAGGCCATTTGAAAGGCTGAATGGGATCCTCTAAAACTTACCTGATTATCTTGGTAAAAATTCATCTTTCTCACTTTTTCCGGAGGCATACTTAAAACAAATGCCACGTTATCAATAATACTCTCAATAATATACTTTGACTGCGAAGAGCCTAAAAGTAAATTACCAATAAATGCTCAGAATCCCCAAAATATAGGGCAAAATAATAACTCAGAAGTAAGGTATCTAAAACTATAAGTTTTGTATTATGATAGGGGATGAGCAGCATGGTCACATTCCAGATGAGATCAGGCCAAGTATGTGCAAAAAGTAGTTTCTGTAGACATATAGGCATTCACCGAATGGATATACATATATATATATAGTTATAATAAACTCTAAATATAACTACAATCCTTGTGCAACTAAAAGTTTCACGTATCTAACGATCATCGGTTACATACAAAAATAAATTAAGGAAGAAATACAAATATGTAAAAAAAGCTTCCGTTTGCATCACGATAGACAGACAGACAGGCAGGTAGTTTGATAGATAGCTAGATAAATAGATAAATAGATAGATAGATAGATAGATAGATAGATAGATAGATAGATAGATAGATAGATAGATAGATAGATAGATAGATAGATAGAAAGATAGATAGATAGATAGATAGATAGAAAGATATATAGATAGAAAGATAGATAGATAGATAGATAGATAGATAGATAGATAGGTAGATTTTAGCTTTAAGTCGATGATTTGATTACTTACTGAGAGTTTAATGACCTGCAAATAATATACATACATACCAAACAAAAATCAAAGCAACTTTTTAAGTGCGAGGCTTCCATGGTCATTTTACACTTTTTATATTGTTGTAGGTCTTGATTACCATTAATTNTATATAGATAGAAAGATAGATAGATAGATAGATAGATAGATAGATAGATAGGTAGATTTTAGCTTTAAGTCGATGATTTGATTACTTACTGAGAGTTTAATGACCTGCAAATAATATACATACATACCAAACAAAAATCAAAGCAACTTTTTAAGTGCGAGGCTTCCATGGTCATTTTACACTTTTTATATTGTTGTAGGTCTTGATTACCATTAATTCAAATTATTAGAATTACAGAGTGATCCTAGTAACTTAAATAATGTAATTGGTAAGACATCAAAGAAAACCTTACCTGGACCTCTTAGGTGAGTGCCAGGCACTCTGTCTGTTTTGCATTCCCTCAGAGTCACTTGCCAGTTCGGGCAGTAGTACGCTAGGAATAGAAAGAATTTCAACTTGTTTACATCAATAAACTTTTATATGCTGTCCTAATACATAACAATGTTAGAACCAACAGTTCAGTAGTACTGCCATCACAATTAATAGTCAGTCATTTAATAACAAAATGTGTAATGCACTGTACTGATACTTTTGCACCCATAGCTGTATTTGCCATTCCCTAAATAATCTATAATACCAACATTTAATTACACCTTGATTAAAAAGATAACAAATCTAATTGCAAGGTGTAAGAAGAGTAAAAAGGGGAGTGAATCAAAATGAATAAACACATCAATATCCTGCAATACAAAACAATACGTAAAATACTGTAAACATTACATATTTCTTAAAAGTGTTGTCAACTCAGATCGTCAGTAATTGATCTGAAGCCTTTTCATAACTCTTTAATTTTAACCCACTTTTGAATCTAAAGTAGTCAAAATAGTCAAAAACTAGAAGTAAAGTAAAGTAAATGTAAATTATTAGGTAAATAAAGTAATAAAAAGACAATGCTATGTTGTTAAGGGTCTCTTTCTAGGCCAGAAAATACTACGATGACTTTGGCCATTTCCCTTTGATTGTGTTTGCTGCATTATCTCGAAATGGTTGGGTTAATGCTCAGTGACGTGCTTTTAACTTAATAGCTTCAAGTCTTGCTGCTACTCTTCCACCTTTTCCTCGTCGACAAAACGTGGCTTGTCGTTTCTGTAGGTATTATGATGGGAAGTATTCTAATGATCTCTTCCCGCTGGTACCAATTCAATAAGTTGGATTTTGTCTGACTCATTTCTCTTGACATTTTTATCCTTAGGTAGTTGTTGTTGCTTGTTGTAGGAAATCTGTGTCTATTTCACTTCGGCCAGAAAAATTATGGAACTTTTTAGCTTTTGAGCGATTTATTTTATATGACTTGAATGCGTTCAAGACAACTGTTACCTCTTGCCCTAAACCTTTTTCTGTCTTTTTCTTCTTCATCTTTTCTCTTTACTTTTTTCTTATTCTATCATATGACTTGGATGCCTTCAAGAAAACTCTTACCTCTTGCCCTAAACCTTTTTCTGTCTTTTTCTTCTTCACCTTCTCGCTCTACTTTTTTTCTTCACAGTCCCATACACTTAATGGCTGTTTGGTTTGTATGGTTCTTAACCAGGAACAAAAAACAAAAAAATCTTCCATGACAGCATCGCTGTTAGAAATTTCAAAAATGGAAGTATGTCTAACTCATGTATGGTTAATAATGGAGCTTTTACAGGCTGTAATACCAAACTTTAAACAATGTTTGCTAGCACCTCTCACCTCAAGTGTAGCTGCATATTTCCAAATGACAATCTGCAAACAAATGCCTTACAATTATTGTGATCATAACTTTACCAAAGATACAGCTTGTAAAAATACATGGATCTATTTGGAATGATGATCATAGGATTGAGGGTAACAACAACAAGAATTATAATAATAATAATAATAATAATAATAATAATAATAATAATAACAATTGCCTGACCTTAACCTGTTGTGCATGTCCCGAAAGGGCTGACACATCACGCATTTCTGTTTAACGGGCGTGAGTAGTGGGGGAGCATCATATCTAGGTGTCGTGAGCGTGGATCTCTTGTTCTGAAGGGCTGAGTACCGAGTTCTCACTTTGTTACTTAGTCCTAAGGTCTTGGGTGAAGCCTCGCTACGGAGACCGTTTTAAGCAGAATGGGTCACCTAAACTGGGAAGCCTAAACAGGCCCCACCTGCAAGGTCATGTGCTGTTTTAATTAACATCAATATCGCACACACTTGGGTGTGATGCATGCACCCAGCTTATCGGGCTGGTAGTCGGATGGGTTTGCTGGGGTTTCTACCTCTGAGTCCCCAGTGGACTCGTATTGCTCCACCACTTCAATAATAATAATAATAATAATAATAATTTTTAAAAAGTGTACTATTACGGATTTTACAGTACCTTACGATTCTAGAGTAATTGCCAAGGGACAGGAAAAAAATTCTCAAATACCAAGACTTAGCCAGGGAATTAAAGAAGTTATGGGACATCCCGATAAAGGTGGTTCCGATCATCATAGGAGCTCTGGGTACCCCACCAAAAAATTTTAAAAAGTGGTTAGGAGAACTTGGGTTGAAAACCAGAATACTCGAACTGCGTTACTTCAGTTTGCAAGGGTACTTTGGAAAGTCCTTGAGGTTTGAGGAGTCTTGCTGACACCATGCCTCAAGAAACTCCACTAGCGATTTAAGATCATAACTTAGTGTGCGACACCAATATAATAAAAAAAAAATAATAATAATAATAATAATAATAGTGATAATGATGATAGTGACATTGATCCCTGTCATTTTTCGGGATATCTAATATCATTTGTTTTCGTTTGCTTATGATCCAATTAACTGTCAGCTTCAAGCAGATGGTTATCACAGGTACCATCAAAGTGACAATCACTTATTTCAAACTGAACGTTTTCTCTTGCCTTTGCACTGAACTCAGAAGTCTGAAAACAGTAACAGTGTTATGACAGCGTGTGTTCAATCTCGATGATGATTAATCGCGTTAAAGCTGACAATAAATTTCTCAAAAGTGAAAGGTCAATAACTTTTAAAGAAAAGATAGATAACTGTAATAGCAAACTGCACTTGACATTGTGCGCATTCTTTGTTTAACTCTTACCATTGTCGATGTATTGTTCGATACAAAACAAATCCACATCTCGAGCTGTATAACCGGTGTCGATAAAAATATCCAATTTTATTGCTCTAAGCATTCCTGCCTTTGTACATCCTACCTACACGAATGTAAATAATTAACACCGAAATGTTATTTCTTGGTTTAAAGTCCATTGCTTAGTTTGTACCTTATGACAAACAATTACATCAAATGTGTTTACGTCTTGAATTTGAATTAAAAATGTAGTGGCATTTTCTTGATTCATCCTAAAAAATATTGGCATGTATTGGTAAATAAGATTGTATGAATGTATGTATATATGTATGTATGAATGTACGTATGTGTACATGTATGTATGTACGTATGTGTATATGTATGTATGTGGGTATGTATGTATGTATGTGTGTATGTATGTATGTATATATGTATGTATATGCGTAAATGTATGTATGTATGTATATATATATATTTATTTAGTATGTGGTGTGGTGATGACAACACCCATCCACCGAGTCTCCAGTTTGCGGATAGGGGATTGCCCTCCAGATATAGGGGTTAGCAATGAATATGGAAATACGCCATCTCGGACAAAATCATGGGTTGCCCTTTGGCATGGCAGAACACACGAAAGTCACCCAACTATGGTCCCGGGTGAAGATATCGGCAGCAGGATATCGGATGTCCAGCTGGCAATCATCAACAAACCGATGCAATGGTAACTGTACAACACGTCAAGCAGATAAACGAATTATCGTCAATGGTTGAGGTGAATGAGCATAAATGGACGTTACTGCGCTTGGGTGTGAGAGACCCCTTAGTTGCCGTTGCACCATCTCTCCAAGAGAAGGATACTCTGACAGAATACCTGAGAAGTGCACTCAGTAAAACCTGTGGCTGATATAGTTACCTGTCATCTTGCACATGGTTGTCAGTGGATCATAACTCTGGATGCTCAGAGTTTTATAGATGTGTACAACCATATGTCATTGAGATCTTACATGTATATGTAAAAGTCTTGACATCTTTCGGAATACTTTCACACCTGATACTGCAGCATTGGACGATCCAACAGCATCAGCATGGAGATGTGGATCATCCAGAATCAGATGCGCTGAACCGGACACCTTGTCAGGATAAAGGTGAAAGACTCCCTAAACAGGGACTTAACCAAAGGGAAAAGACCACAACACAGACCGAGAATAAGGTTTATGGGTATCCCGAAGAGCAATTTGAAACTACTGGAGACTGATGTGAAATAACTGGGAAGTGATAACTGCAGACCATCTCCAATGGAGGAGACAAATCAGAGGATGTAAAGAATTTGAAGAAGGCGTGTAGGTCATGCTGTATTAAAGCATCCTACAAGAAAGCAGAATGAAAATGGAGTGCCTGATGATATTCAGGAGGAAATTAAGTGCACTGTGTGTGGTAGATTTCAAAAGCTGGACTGGTGACAATCTTACGTAACACAGTCGAAGATCAAGATTAACGTCCATTGATGCATTGTTGCGCTACCTGTGGTCTAATCTGCTAACCAGCAAGTGGTCTGAAAAAACATTCGAAGGTTCATAATGAAGCTCATTGGCATGCAACTCCCTAAGTGGGAAAGTTCATTTGTCATATCTGTGATCGTTCATGAAAGACAGAAGCTGCCAGAGAACACACAGTAACAAATTAACGAGATGGCAAGTTTCTGTCAGGGGCAATCACTATATAAGTAAGATTTTATGTGTGTATGTATGGAAGGATATATGTATTTATGTATGTGTATATGTATGTAGGTCTTGGAGAAAAAGGTAAGTTGTTTTTTTTCTGCAAGGCTAATCCCGGAGAAAACAACAAGGAGTAAGAAATACCAGGTATTTCTCAGTTTGACCAAACTTTCAATGAAAATGAAAGAATTCAATTAGACAAAAATTATCGGTGAAGACGGATCAGCCATCATCTATACATATATAGATATACACATGTATGTTGTCTCCAAGGCGAGCTATTGTTGCCTTAAAATCATTTGCTCTACCTTTCTGTTGAAAGTGCTCGTAAGCCTAGGATAGCAGTCTCGTAGAGTACTGAACATCTCTAACTTGCGAAATAAAGATGATTAAACTCCTTAGTAATTATGATAACAATTTATTGGGGAAATGAGGATTCCTTACCACTCCCACAATATTCTTCTGAAAAAAGGAAATCCGAAAATGAAACTTGTAGTTTGTGCTATTACTCGTTATCTCGCTTCGGCCTGTCATTGGTTATGAATCATAGAGAGTCTTAGTGTGGTACCTATGTTGTAAAAAGGTTTACTACCACACCCCTTTGATGAACCTAAGTTTTATATCTCTCTTGGGGTTCAATGGGCGTTTGATGAAAAGGAAGAAAAGTTATTCTGCAGTATCTTATTGGAGTTTTAGACGATTCAATTTCTTCCAATCCTCTAAAATCAAGACTTCACTACCATCATTTCCGAAGGAACCAAACATCTAGGCGTTAAAACAAACACTTCGCTAAAAATATTTAACAATCCATCAAAGGCTCCTGCCAATGTTCTAACAAACCTTCCTCGTTGTGACAATATTCAGAATAGATTACCATGTTACTTTGAAGTAGCAATGCCTATTTAGCAGGTCAAATCCGGGAAATCATTTGGTTTAGGCGGTATCCTTGTTAAACATCTGAAGGCTTGAACTGTGAATGAATTATTTGATGTCCTCATTAAGTGATGGATTGGAACTTCGTTACCAAAAAAAGAATGGACGGACGGTGTTGTAGTAAAAACCTGAGTCATTGAGTTGAGCTTCAATTTACATAGGTTTAATCAATCTTAGAATTTGACAGGACAAACATGGTTACCTGGTGACAAAGGTAAAGAACAAATTGTTACAAACTCATGGATAACAAAGATAGTAAAAGTACATAATAACAATTACAGTTAATCAACATATATCACAACAGATGACATCTTTTTCATAGGTAAGAGTGTATGATTCATTTCAATTAATTTGAGTTCTTTCGTATTGTAAAATACAACCCTGCAGTCATGTATTATGCACGTGGTGGCTATTACAGAACATGTTCGTAATCTGTTCATGTAGATTTCTTCTCCAACGTCTGTAGATCACCTTCCACTGTGTGGAATAGTCTTCAGCAGCATCGTATATACTGCTTACCAAATTGGTAAAGTTTAATTTTGATAAGTTAATTTTGAACCTTTTTATCAAGTGCATTACAGGGTGACACACACACACACATACAACATACAACTTAATACAGAAAATCTGTCCTTAGTTTTAAGGTGTGGCATTATGTAAAATACGAGCCCAATACGAGAGTATTTCGTATTGAGCATCATGTATAATTACCTGAACCTAAAGAAAAAACAACACCATTGTCTACATTGTATGTAGAACCGAAGCAATAAGATCTTATTCTAAGGGATACCCATGCATTTTGATACCTTAAAACTAAAGGTAATTTACGAACCATCGCATATAATCAAAAACAGCCAAATAGCTACAAGCAAATGAAGTAAATCAAGATGCTGGTTTGGCGAATCAATCAGTAAATACTGCAAACGGAAACCTGGTGACAGGTTTTATCCCTATAAACGAAGGTCCAGAATACCAGATAACCGAAGAGAAAGTGAGAAGTACATTGAAAAGCATGAAAGGAGGCAAAGCACCTGGTACATCCGGTGTTTCAAGTGAGATGCTGGTGGCCTTAGGGGAGAAAGGTGAAGCATGGCTGACAGAGGTTCTGCGAGAAGTATGGGATGAAGAAATGAATCTGAGCGACTGGACCAAAAGCTTGTTGATCCCTATCTACAAGCAAAAGGGAGACCATTTGAACTGCACGAAACTACAGAGGAATAAAGCTTCTGGAACATGTAATGAAGCTCTTTGAGAAGATCCTGGACAAGAGATTAAGAAGGGTAGTTGAGATAGACAATATTCGGTTTGCATTCATGCTAACTTCTAAATATTCAGGCTAAACTTCTTATAGGTTCTTATAGCACCAGAGATTGAAGAAGTCGAACAGTTTTGGAAGAACATCTGGAGTAAGGAACAGCCTCATAATGAAGAAGCTGAATGGATTAAAGAAGTTGAATCATCAAATGCAGACATTACTGCACAGGAATAGAACAATATTACAACTGAGGAGGTTTAGAGTGCCTGAGTAAAGCACAGAAATGAAAATCTCAAGGTGTTGATAAAGTCAATAATTTCTGGTTGAATTGTCTTGACTCTTCTCATGAAATTAAGCCCCAACAATTTTCACCATTCCTCAAAAGACAACGAATAGAAGATTTGTGTTTTATTTTTATTGTAAATGTAATTAAATGACAGACTGCAGCCAAACGGGATAAGGGCACACCTTTCACTGCCTCCTCTTTGGGGTAGAAAAAAAATACAAATATAATACACAAAGATGTTGATAAAATGTAACCGTATCAAGGGACAAAATGAATCTTTGTTGTCTAATAATAATAATATATTACCACAAGTTTAAATCAAATGGGAGGCTTTGTTAACTCTTCAAATGAGACTGCTAAAAATAAACTATAAATTGGGCATAATATAAGAATCTCGTAAAACGTGCCATCGTACAACACAAGTTGCAGATTGGGTGGTATTTATTAGTAAAATAAAAAAAGAGAAAAACCAGTTCAACGTTTGAAATGGTATGATTTGGATAGTGAAAAATAAAGGTAACAAAATACGTCCCTTTTGTAGAAACCTCTGTAACATTTCAAAAATAGGTCTTCTCAGAATACCCGGTTAAAAAGTAAACCTGTAAAAGACTGCAAATACTGCCATCGTTTACAAACAAACATATTAATGTCAACTTATAATATAAAGTTGCAAAAGAAAAATTACCAGGAATCGATATATTGGTTAGAATGCTGGACCAGAAATATTATTGCTTTCGAAGATTCTTTGCTTTTCTATTCCGATTTTTTCATTTGTTCCTAAATCCTGAAATTTTCAGCTATGCCTTCCTAATACTTTTTAACATTTCTTACCAGGAATTCAAAAATGCACTAACCACGAATTTTATCAACTATTTAGTTTTCGTTGAAAGCATGACGTAACGACATTCTGTTAACTGTATACCTAATACTCAGTCTGGTTGAAAAGAACAGCAGCGTGAAATCTGATAATTGCGTTGGAAAATTTGAAAACTGCTTAAAAATCTTTAAAAAATAAAATTAAAGTCTGATAAGAAACCTACTTTGTATCTGGCAATGAATGGTGATCGAGCACCAGATACCTTCATATCTGTATTGTAATCCAAAACCATCCTAACTGGCCTGCGATATTACAAAATGATGGAAGAAATTACACATGGGGATGAAGAAACAATACATATTTCTATGTATATATGTATCTATGTACTTCGTCATGGCGAGTGCGTGCTATGTCATATATACTAATATTTATCAATATAAATATATAAAATTAATACAAATGAACACGTGATCAAAACACAGGCTGCAGTAACGTTAAGTTTCATTATTTGCACGATTTTCGAACTGCTGTATCCTATATATTATATACAGCAGTTAAAATTGATACAAATGAGCACGTGATCAAAACACAGGCTGCAGTAACGTTAAGTTTCATTATTTGCACGATTTTCGAACTGCTGTATCCTATATATTATATACAGCAGTTAAAATTGATACAAATGAACACGTGATCAAAACACAGGCTGCAGTAACGTTAAGTTTCATTATTTGCACGATTTTCGAACTGCTGTATCCTATATATTATATACAGCAGTTAAAATTGATACAAATGAGCACGTGATCAAAACACAGGCTGCAGTAACGTTAAGTTTCATTATTTGCACGATTTTCGAACTGCTGTATCCTATATATTATATACAGCAGTTAAAATTGATACAAATGAGCACGTGATCAAAACACAGGCTGCAGTAAAGTTAAGTTTCATTATTTGCACGATTTTCGAACTGCTGTATCCTATATATTATTATATACAGCAGTTTAAAAGTTATAGAATCATGATTTTCTTTCAATCACAGCAACCAAGTGTCTTTTATTTTGTGTTTAATTGTATTAATGTTTTACCGTTACATTCAGCGCTCTTAGTAAATATGTATGTGTGTATCTATATGTGTAAATAATACGGCTTGCAAACAACAAAGTTCATGTCCAAAAGGGACTTAAGATCTGTCGTATCATTTTTGGGGGAACTGCTCGGAAGAAAAAGTCTAACTTAAAATCAATTATTGTTGATTTAATTAACACAAAATTAGTTTCTAAAAGTGACCTTGATTCTCTCTAATTAGAGAAAGAAAGGTTTTGGATAATTGGTTCAAAGAGGCGAAGAATGTAATGGTACACAGGCGCCAGGAAAAAGATTACTCATTCAATAATAGCAACATCTGATATGGCCACAAAAATTCACCAAACATATATTTTTACCCTTTTAATAAAATTTTGTTTTCAGTTCAGTGCTTTTTATCTCCTTCTATATGTATACTACACGTATATATGTAATATATATGATAAATGTACGTACATAAGTGTAAGTGTAAGGGTAAGTGTGAATGTACGTGAAAAAAGGAAAGAGTCACTAAGGTGGTAACTTCACAAGTTCTAAAATTTTTTCTTTTTTTAAAGTTAAAGTGTTTTTTTGAGTTGTGCTCTCCTAACCAAGTTGACGATTCCATCAAGTGAAATTATCCTTGCTCAGTGAAAAAGGTTTCTTTCTAGATTACTTTCTCGTGTTGTATAGGTACTCAATTTTTCATTCGTGAATCGGCTTGTCTTAACCTCAAACTACCTACCTCAATAACTTTCTGACTGATTAATCATTACAACCGACCTTTTTATCCAGCCTTTCTATCCTTTTTGCAACTATAAATATTTTGAATAAACCTGTACTGTTTTCATAATAAACAGCACCGTACCAACAATATTATCAACCTCTTTTGAAGTATTGCTTCTTACAACGTTGAGTTATAAATCTTGTCAGTTCAATTGAAATGGACTTTTTGAGGAGACTTGCTATTTTAATCCCTGTAAAACTGCTAATGCGCCCTAGTTGGATACCATGTGAAGTCCACAGCTGGAACAGCTTCAGCTCAACTAGTAGGACTAATCCGACAGCAACAGACTGCCGCAGTCGGTGCAGACAAAAGTTATTCCCAGTTTGTCTCCATGTGTGGGCACCTACCGCTTTGCTCTCTTGTACTCTGCCAGGTTTCTTGATTTTCTTCTCTCATATCTTTAATACTGTTCCATCAGCACCCTCGCCGTTGTTTACCAGTTCAACTACCTTGGGTTGTTCAACCAGTGACAACCTGTCTCTTGATGCTGAGATCAACCAACGCATTGGAAATGCTGCAACAACACTTGGTTGACTTATTACATATGTCTGGGAGAACCCTAACTCACAATCACAATCAGATGGCAGTCTACAATGTCTGGGTCATCAGTACTCTGATGTACGGCATGGAGTCGTGGAGGACATACGCAAAGAAGGAGCAGTGACTGCGCAGTTCGACAAGCGCGAACTGCGATGCATCTTCAACATAAAGAAGAGGGGCAAAATACCAAACTTTGAGATCTTCACAAGCGCTGGCCTCCCATCGACTCCGCCATGTTCACCAAATGGAAGACGGCCGTATCCAAAAAAGGGTCATGTAAACCGGCCAAGGCTTTGATACAAGACCAAATGACCGACCTAAGCTACGCTATAAAGATGTCTTGAAGTGCAACATGAAATCTCTGGATATCATTTAATTAGTTAATATATAAAACAAAAAAAAGCAAAAACAGAGGCAACCTGTTTGGGGCGAAATATAAAATGAAAGTTAAAGAAAAAACGTGAAAAACCTAAGGTATTACAGTACGTTGACGTTCCACTTTAAAAACCAAATTCAAAATGACGTCAATGCTAGTTTCGAATTCCTCTTCAGTGCTCCCTACTAGTGACTACCCACAATGCTTCTGTAGCCATTAATAAACATATAACCATAAATGAAAGTTGGTTATATAATAAAACAAAGAGGGAAAGCTAAACACGACTTATGAGGAAAATTTACAAATTTCCTGTTTTTCATACCAATGAAGACCAATAGCCAAAAAGACATATAGATGTCAATAGCCTGTAAGCATTACACGCAACAATAAAAAATACAATACGAATATGTGGAGATCAAAAATTAAATCATAACATCGCAAAATCTGTAAAACTAGACCTTACCTTTTCAGTGCATGAGCAGCAATTGCTGTAGCAGCTGCAACAAGTACAGATGGTCTTGTTTTCCCTCCAAATGCACCACCGCATTTTTTGTTCGTTACAAAAACTCTATCGAGAATAACAATCATTTCTTGTTTACTTATACAAGTAAGTTTCTTTTCTAGCCCTTAAATACGTATGACAACAGATAGTATATTAAATGTTCATTCCCCGCAAGAAAAAGCCTTAAACAATCAACTACTTATCAATTGAGAAAAAATAATTATTATCAAAATGGGATGTTGACAAAAATAGAAAAACATTTAAGCTGACGCTGTCAAAGACAGTCTTACCGGCCAACAGATCAATATGTTAATGTGTCAATATGGTTATACATATCTAGTTGCCACCTGCCTAGCTCGGGAGACAGTGGAGTTCTGCGCCAAGTTTTAACCTTTTGTTGAGTTGCAACGCTTGCTATAGCTGCACAGGCCGATTCTAGATCGGCTGGCTACTTTACAGTTGTTGCAGGCGAAAATCGTGCAGTCTTTGTCAGTGCTGATGCTGCCTTATGTCATCTGCGCTCTCTCCTCTCACTCCTCTGGCTGCTGACCTTCACCGCTCCTCTCCAGCTGATTTGGTCTGATGCCACTTCCCATGTTTCAAATGTTACTGGGTTGATGTCACCTGCTTTTATCTCACGTTTATAAACGTCTCTGAAGCGTAAGACAGAGCCTCCGGCAGGTCTGGAACCAGTGACGAGCTCTCCTTACGGAACATCTTCGGCTATCCGTCCATCGTCCATTCGCCTGGCATGACCAAGCCAACGCAGGAGCCGCTGGAAGAGCAACACTTGGAATGCCTGCCTGGTTGTGCACAGTTTTGTTGGTGACTCGGTCCTGCAATGTGACGGATCCTTCTTGTATATTAATATTCACCATAATTCTAAATTATTGGTTATAAATATTAACGCCGCTTTCCCAAGTAAGTGGGGTCAGACGATAGCCTTTTTGAGGCCAAGCAATGGCTTTTTAGTTTGTAAAGCTCCAAATTTTTGCCCCCCTCCGGGAATCGAACCAGAAACCTTTCAGGTACAGTGCAACTAAACTAACGATTAAGCCACGGCTTCTCATAAAATTACGTATTTATAATACTAATTTATTTATTTATTTACTTATTTATTTACTTATTTATTTACTTATTTATTTACTTATTTATTTACTTATTCTTTTAGTAAATATTTAGTTGTTACATCGGATGTCACGAACTTTTGATATACAATTATGGTCATACTAAATGTTAAAACTTGCTTGAATTTAAACTGAAATTTAAACGTGAAGACTGTACATTAAATTCATAGTCTGTTATACACTTGTAAAAATAGTGTATATGTATATCAGAGCCAAATATAACCCCTACATACAAGCAGAAAGAGATATTTATATGTCTTAGCATTAAATTAATAAATGGTTGCATATACTGCTATACTACCTCCATGTCCTGTGCATGACTATTCGTTCACTGCTGAGGGAATAGACCTTCGTATATTGAGATACAACAAGAGCTCCCTTTCTACTTCCTAGAAAACAATCTCTACAGTCTATCATCTGCCCGTCTCATTACATATTTGCTCTTTTAAGCTGAGATGGGCAAGCATGCCCCTTTATATGTACTCTGTTTATTCATTAGTGTCGACCTATTCATATAATTAGAGTACGCCAAAAATGTTATGCTTAAACATACACAACAAATAATTACATAAAATAATAATCTCTTACTTGTGACTCTTTATCCCTAGCACTTCGGCAGCACCCTGTTGTACAGCAGTTAAGTGCTGTGTTGCACTGAGAATTTCAATTTCCTTTTCTCTGGGAATAACAATGCAAGTCTAAAAAAAGACATACGGAAATGACGTCATGAAAACAGTTTAAGTCATCCACAAACATCCTACACAAATAATGATCGAGTTTCTAGTCCATCGCAGATCTAAAACTACTTACAATTTCTCGATCAACAATTTCATTAAACAGTTATCTGCTAAAAAGAATTCTGCTAAAAAGAATGCTTGGCAGTTCCTCACATCTAATTATATATCTTCTTTTCTTCTTTTTTTTCAACGTCATTTTTCACAAGTAACTCATTAACTGGAGGTCTGACGGTGCCCTTTAGAGGGATTTTGTTTTAGCAGCAAGGAACATCTGGGTTTTTCTTATTGAACGTTCTAAATTCTGTTCGCCCGCTCGAGAAATCATTCCCGGAACCTCTTGGTTATGGGGTAGCTGCACTAACCATTAAGCCACGGCTCCCGTATCATTTTATATCTCATTAGTCAAAGTAAAACAGAATTTTAAGAATTACCCCTTGTAGCGGATACCTCTACGTTTCTATTGATCCTGATCAATATGATTCTACCATTTCTCTCATTGAGGAACAGACAATATTTACAAGACATCAAAACACAAAAATATTTTCTCAGCTGAGTTTTTCGGACACAAATGGCTTGGGGAAATGGCTTTACTGAAACCAAAGACATTTTAGGACCTCACAGATTCTGATTTTATCACTAAAATTAACAGAGGTATATTGAAAGTACCAAATATTTTTACTGCTCACTTTATGCGTGCTGCTCACAAGTTATTTACAGACTGCAGCCTTCATTGCTGCCGTGTTTACCTTCGCCATATCTCGCATCCGTAGTCCAATGAAAATTGTCCTGAAGCACGGATGGCATCTTAAAGTCATTTGTGCTTAATAAATTTAACGAAGTGAAGCCGCACGGTTGTTTGAGAAGACAAGAAAATTTGTCAAATTAAGTACTTTTTGTTATTTACAAAACCCTTTCGAAAAGCTTTTGTAAGTAAGTTGATAAAATATTGCCGTGGTTGTAATTTTCATTGCATGTCATTTTAGCCCATAAATATGGACAGAAATCTTTGAGCAAATTAATGCTATTCGACCTTAAATATGATCTTTAGGATCTTATAGGTCTGTTGGTATCATCATCAATAAATTCATCAGACCCAAAAACCCCTAAACATATGCCAAAATTATTCCAGTGGCCCATGGGTGGATCATTTTAGTTAATTTTCAACAAATTATTGCACTGGTCCTTAAAATTTGACCTATTGACATTTTGAGTGAGCTTGAAAACCCCAACTTTGACAAGGTGTCTACGGCAACAACATCTATTGGTGACTTATTTACTTGGTAGTCGGTAGTTTTAGGTGCAAGCATGAAAGGATGCAAGTATGCAAGGCTGAAGACTATTAACAGTCTGTGACGGCAATTCAAATTTGGGAGATGAAAATGCTGGATCATTAGTCGGTATGGAGTGCCCCAATCACAGTTTTACAGGTTCTACCTCTCACATCATGACCATGTTCACCTCACACAGTACCCTACAAATTTTAGATTATAATCTAAGACATATAAGACATTTGGTGCGAAAATGAGAATTAAAACACATTGTATAACTAGTCACATTGCAATTGATGAACTATCGTTCAATTCTATTTCTGAGAAAAAAATTAGTTATCTATGACATCCAGGTCAATGTGAAAGCATATATGCCTTATTTTTTTGTAGCTAATTTTAGACAAGAAGGAAAAGAGAGGACAGAGGAAGAGATAAAGAGCCTGTCCCAACGTACAGAATTACGTTGGTCTAATCCCATATATGCTACAAATTTCCCGGACATTATTTTTTCAAATTAATTTTCCCTTTCCTGTTTCATTTGTCTTGCCAACGTTTGTCTTTAAATTTTGAGTACAGCAAAAATATTGAATGCAAAAAGGTCCAATGCGTAATAAGAGATCTCGACTGTGGTAATGAAGTTTTTTCCAGACAAAACTTCTTGACATTTACTGATGAAATTTCTTCAGTTAATGAATGTTTTTCTGATTTAAGGTCATTAGCATCTAACCTACGGAGGTGAGAGACTGGAACATAGTTGTAAAGTAGGTCACCACACTTGCTCCTTAAAACGTTGACACTAGTGATACTGTCATAGCGTGTCAAAGTTGTAATACTGTGTGAAGATGCAAAACATCTCTTTAAGGCTGGGAGATCAGTTCCACTGATCTGTGTGAATGCGGCAGCCTGCAGACAATGGAGCACCTTCTCTCCTGCAGTAAAGCTCCGAACTGCGGCTTTGGTGACCTTGCTGAACCAACAGAAACTGCTGTTGAATGTGAGACCTACTGGAGCAACTTGATAACTCGTGGAAGTCATGAGACTAGAGGAAAAAGAAGACTGTGTCAAAGTTTGTCAAAGTTGTGATACTGTTTTTAATAAAAAATAAAGGCAAACCATGAAGTGAAGCAGAAACGTCTTATTTCTGGCTTAAATAAGTCGTAATGAAAGTAAAAAAACACGTGATAACAGGCTAATACCAGCAAGAATGAGAGATTTACGTCATCATTAAATGAAAGGTCCAAAATATTAGTTACTGTTTTGTTCTGGTCTGGTATAATAGTTTTATACAGAGCAAATGCAAATCTTCCTTGTCTAGTTCGTAAACATGAATCAATAACTTCAATGAAGGAGAAGGTATCGACATAATAAAAAAATCTGTAGACAACCTCTTAAGAGAGCATGCTTTATGTTTGAAAGGTAATATTGTCTTATGTGGCGTTGAAGTAACAATTTCTGTGCGTCTTTTTCAATAAAAAAAGAGATGCGCATATGTAGAACTATTTAGTGATACCAAAAGGTTTGGTTTATATACTATATTTAATACCTTACGTATAATAATTATCGTATCTGATGACCCATGACACAAAATGCCATACAACTTAGATCCAGGTATGCATAGTTTTTTTAAATAATAATCGAATCTCATGCTAATGAGGATTCTTAAAAACGGGTATTGCTATGTTAAAAACACGTACACGATACTGCAAAATAACGTGCTTTCATATTTGTATATATTTGCTGCATAACTCTTTCCAAAAATTTGATATAAATTCTTTTTGGGAAAAATTAAAACCAAATATGTCCTTTTGATGCATCATTGGTTTGGAATTGAGTGCATAATGACTCACCTGAGGTTCAATATAAAAATGGTGCATAGATTTTGTCTCCAATTCTCCCTCAATTATCCGTTCACAATTTTCTAATTCCTCTGAAAAAATAATAAAATGAGCTAAACTGGCAACCCCTAAACAAAGTGTGGAGTGTAGCTAAAAAGTGTCGCCTTTAAATATATGAGTCGGGTTTCGTCATTCTTTTAAGAGATTTTTTACAATTGGATTTTTTTAAAATACTTTTTTACAATTGGTAATAGAAGTAGTAATAGTAGTAGTAACAGCAATAGCAGTAGTAATAGTATAGTTGTAGGAGTAATAATAGTAATAGTAATAATAGTAGCAATAGTAGTTGTAATTGCATAAGTTGCAGCAGTAGTAGTAATAGAAGTAGTAATAGCATAAACAGCAGCAGTAGTAGTAGTGGCAGAAGTGGTAGTAGTAGTGTAGTGATAGTAGTAATAGTAACAGAAGTAGTAATAGCAGTAGTAATAGCATAATCAGCAGCAGTACTAGTAGTAATAGTGGTAGTGGTAGAAGTAGTAATAATCATCGGACCTGCAATAAAAATGGGCTAGGGCTAATAACTACATATTAATGCTAATGATGGGAAAGCTGGGCAGTCTCAAATCACCTTATCAATTATTACAGCTTAGTGTCATATGGTGAGGTACTTACTCCAATGTCATTGTACAATTTTTCGTATTGTGTAATATTAAACTCTATTATAGAGAAAACAAACTATCCGAAATAATATTGCCTAAAGCAATAACAGCACTTTTAAGGGACTACCAAAATTCAAAAATTTCAAGCAGCTGACCTTCAGTATTACCAACTACGATTGGTGCCAGCCGATCTGGTAAAAAGTGTTCTTTGTTGATTGCATCCCTAAGTTCCACCACTGGACTTCTCTTATCTTCCACAATAACTTGAACTGCTTTTGCTATGTTGTTTGCATGTACTTGGGTATCTACAAGGTTAATGGTATAACGAATAACCAAGGTACCATAAATTATGCAAAGAAAAGCAAAGATAAGAACTACTTCAACAGTATCTTCCAATCCTTGTAACAAGAAGTGAAGTAAAACGAGGACTCGATTATCATTCCCAATATATATTTTTCGAACTGTCACGTTACACGCTGGTTAAAGAGTTGTTTTCTATCATTTTTTTACAAGGATTGCAGGTTCGCCGGTGAGCCATCCGATATGTTCTTTGTCAAAAAGGTGAAATTGTAAGTTGACCTTACGTTCCCAGGTACATATAAGGAGTAATAGGGGATTACTTTAACTCATTTTCTCGAATTTAAGTCTAGGATAAAATGGCATGTATAAAAATATCATAACAGAGCAACACTTCTACGGTTTGACCAGAGATGACGGGCTACTTGGCAAGTACTCATTGGTCACAGTTTCCTTTGTCGCTTTAATAACTATCACTTGACCAAGCGCTTGGATTGGCAATAAGAAAGTTTTTAATTTTCTGGTAATATATTAATCCTTTTATGTTTTATCCTTCCACTAAATTCATAATCTACAGGTGAGGGGCTACTTAGGGAGTACTTATCGGTCACAGTTTCCTTCTTTGCTTTGAGATTAATCTATTCGCCATGTGCTTAGAAATAATGTGCACTGCCCTCCCCCACCCCATCCCTCGCTCTCTCTCTCTCTCTCTC
>RDPX01000079.1:1937495-1966076 GCA_003991215.1 Morbakka virulenta | reverse complement strand
TCTCTCTCATACACACATATATATGTATATAAGAGAGATCTCTCTCTCTCTCTCTCTCTCTCTCTCTCTCTCTCTCTCTCTCTCTCTCTCTCTCTCTCTCTCTCTCGCACACACACACACACACACCAAAATTGTTAACATTAAGGTACAAATAAGAAGAGGATTTTCAGATAATATAGTAATTCCTTAAATTTAATATTCTTGGAGCTGAAATTAAATTTAATATATGTTTACAGTCCTTTATTGAAAACAAAAATTCTTAAAGTACAGCTTTAATACCTTTTTATATTAATGATTACACTTCTGTAAAAATGAATAAAAAATTGTGTTTGCTTTTTTGCCTCTTTGGACACTACGTTGCCCTGGATAATTCGTCTTTACTACAATAAGTTCATGGAAACTAATTCCTCCAGCCAATGTCCAGATTCTTACGTTTGCTCAGACGACTTTAATTCGATTACACTTTTATTGGTTTTTCAGACGCCACGCGACGATACATGGGCGAAATAATGTCAAATATACGGCTGAACCGTTTTTTAGCAAAGAGCAGCAGTTGGCAAGAACATAATCTGCTAAAGAAAATTTGCCAGTACTAGTTAAAAGAAAACCCAAATACCCTTCCCTCTATATCTATCTACCATCGATTTCAAACCCTATGATAAATTCAATTAATTTTGGCACATGGTACTTCTATTACCATATTTCAAGACCAATCGAAATAGAGTCAATGTATTTGACAATACAATAATGCTTCCAGCATCATTTTTTACTTAAGCAACTGCAATACGCAAATTTCCACCTACCTGCGACGACAATAGCAACTGGCTGACCTGCAAACCGGATTTCCTTTTCACATAAAATCTGTAGAATTAATTCAAAAATACTTAGTATAAACAATGAGCGATTGCGTGCTTCACAAAAGCAATAACAACAACAAAAATCAATATCAGTGATAATTTATCCCATAACCCTATACTTATCTAACCGTGCGTCATTCCTATGTCTTTTGAGGATAATTGGTGCCATGCAACTCTGAAAAGTGTATTGTAAATTTAAGCATAAATGAAAAAACATGGATTAACATAGTAGTTCTAATAGCAAAACAAATTTTAATAGTTAACTTCGCCTCATCAATGAACTAAACAGATCTTTTGTTTGAGAGATGGCTGTCTAATAAGAGCGAAGATTTTTCGTAATGCAAATGAAAATACTAAATTGGATATCAATATACATGTCCATGGTTTTTCTCATGTAGTCAGGTCAAAACTTGTAATGTAGCTCAAAAAATTTTTACCAAAGTCTGCTGACCTTTTACACAATTCCTTGTAAAAAAATTGCATCTGGTTGCGAAGTTTCGACGTGGGAGGATGAGGTTACTCTTTCCCACCCAAAAACACCCATTTTGGCATATTCAAATGCGAAATCAACGCATCGCCTGCTGGTTATTTTACTTTAAGGTGCTATCATTTTTGTTATTCCATTATTATTGAAATTCATGCATTTATATATATATATATATATATAAGATATGATAAGTTGGAAAGAATCAAAAAACTACACAAGCCATTTCGACAAGCCTGTTTCGTGATTTTATTCACTCTTCAGGAAATGGACATTTCCTGAAGAGTGAATAAAATCACGAAACAGGCTTGTCGAAATGGCTTGTGTAGTTTTTTGATTCTTTCCAACTTATCATATCTTATATNTTCGTGATTTTATTCTCTCGTCAGGAAAGGGACAGTTCCTAAAGAGTGTATAAAATCACGAAGCAGGCTTGTCGAAATGGCTTGTGTAGTTTTTTGATTCTTTCCAACTTATCATATCTTATATTACGCTCTGCATTTATGTATTGAGCACTTTAATACGGATAACCGAATCGAAAGCTTTATATATATATGGAAAGATATCATGCAGGTATCTATTCACGAGAGTGCGTAACAAAAGTCACCAAGGTTGTCAAAATTCCTACTCCGAAGGTTTATACAGGTAATTATAAAGGCAATTTTTCTCAATCGGAATACAGTGATCCATACTAATGAGTCACCTGCCTCCGTTAAAGCGTTTCAGATATAATCTATCAATATCCCTTTTGCGATTCAGCATACCATACGTTGTAAGCATCTTTCTGGATTTCCTATCAATCTCCTTCAATCTCCAACAACAGCAACGTTTGCCAGATAATGTATGGCCTCACATGGTCTCAAACACAGAAGCGTTTTAAATAAAGAGAATGTTGAGCAAAACAAAACAAAACAAAAACATTAAAATTTTCCCAGCAAGTAAAATTTCAAGCAGGTTAAAGGAAAATGGGGTGGTATAGGAGTAGGTATTAACTCACCTAAAATTATGATTTCTCAAGTCGTTATTTACTCAAAAAAAGGCTTCCGAAACAATACAAAAGATGGACAGGGAAGGCAGTAATGCTTAGGGCCATGTTTTAGTTCAATAAATAACCAGAGAGATTTTTTATGTCGTTCTGAAAACAGATCAAAATGTTACTAAGAAAATCCTGTATTTCCTCCCATTGGTTTTAACCGTATTTTTTGTGTTACATTTCAAGTACGATGCTTTTGATTGTCTTCAAGGTATAAAGGAAAACCCTATTGCCTACTGCCTGTCTTTTCAAGTCACTTACTTCCTCAAATGAAATATCGCCTTTATCCATACAGACACTGTTGCTCCCAGGAATATCTGTACTTGTTAGAACAGTGATGAAACCCGGCATCTCCTATTTGATAAAAATAATAAAGTAAAAAAAGGGCATCAATACATTGACAGATAGCCATGCCCTGTAAGGAAATCATGCGAAACTAGATAACAAGATTAATGAAGTTCAGAAACATGGAAAATTTTAGTACGAATATGCTCATTCCAATCATATGGCAAAGTGGTACCACGGAAGGGTGGACGTAAGGAATAGTAAATCCATGAAAACATATAAGGGCGGAAGCAAGAAAGGTTGAAAACATGAGCAGGTCAATGAATGGAATCATTAAAAGGTGTAGTTAGGGTGTGTTTTTTTACAGCAAACTGTAAACAAACGTAGACAAAATATGCCCAATAAAGTAAGGAAAACAACGTTTGGTGCCAATAAAAGGGGTATTTCTGCAAGTGGAAGCAACTGTCGCTAAAGTAATAGTGAAAACAATACCATTGGCGCCTAAAACAGAGACCATGCCTTATTATTACTGTAAAAAATACTTTGCGACTAAAAGGACCAGGTCTTTTGCAAAAATCACATAAATACAAATGGAAAGTAGAAGCAAAGTATCATCTGATTATATTAATTATATAGTTATCGTGTATTAGTCTAAGTAAATCAATTAATAATTAACATTTGTTTCCCGATTGATTTTAAATGCCACATTGGTTGTTGAAGTAAAAAACTCTGTTTCTTTCCTAAGTGTATTCATAGTTTCTACTAAGAAAGCAAAGACCTACATTTTTGAATAATAGGAATACGTCGTATATCTTATATATTCAGTCAGACTGGTTACTTTTCGGGATTAATTGTTAGGTTTTTTTTAAATCTCTAGATTTTATCAAATAAATTAACCAATAAATGAATATCTCGCAAGAAATATTTTCAAATTTCATGAGTCAAAAAAAAACAACAAAAGTGATAGTGTGAATCTACATGCCCACAACCATTGAACTCGCATTTCGACAAATCGATACCTACCTTTGCTTTTTCTGAATTTATCCCCAAAAATCTTGCAGGTGCCTAAAAAAATATAAAAGTTCAAATGGAATCAAATGATAGAAATACAGCTTTATTTTATTATCAAACTCCAAGGGTTACTGACAGTAAGCAAGTAATACAAAAAAGTTAAAAGTCAAAAAAAATAACTTGAGATATAAACCATACTTCACTTTTGCTGTCACTTGATTCTCATTTAACTCTTTTTTATAAAAAAAGTCAGAAAGAAGAAATGGGTTGATAAAATGGTGGCTGAAGCGATAGAGCTAACTAATTCAGACCACTATCCTCTCTTTGCCTCAAATTCTACTTTCCTAAGGTAGCAGTACTTTTTGCTTAAATTATAAGGAAGATGAATCACTAGTAACAGAATTCTAGTGTAGAGCTCAAAGACTTACTGTGAAATATAAAACCCATAAGGACCATATTAGTAAGATCTGTCACATTTTCGATACCCTAATGGCGGAAACTATCAACTAATTGCAAAGAGTAGAAAAAAATTACGATAGTCATTATTATCACTTCGTCTTGAACGAAAACATAAATAACAAAAAATATGTATATCATAGAGTCCTCAAAGTCACTGGAATTTACACTTGAACTAGAAATTTGTTTTGACTTTGCTATTTTGAGTCCATTATTATCTTTTTAATGTCACATGACTTAGTATGTTCTTCACTCCAAATCTTGTATCTTTATTTTTGGTGGTAGTGAGAGATATTCATACTCCGTAAACCATTCTCAAACATCTGCAGTATTAAGGCTTTGGGATTACGAGGATTTTCAAAAATAAATCAATAGATCTGACTTAAAATGACTTTTTAATACGCTCCAAGGCTTTTCTTAATAATAAACGCGGAAACAATATTGTCCGACAAAGAAGTTGTGAAGGTACATTACAAAATGACAGCACTAACAATGACGCTTGAAGAGTGTAAGAAGATGACGACCTATCATGAGCAGCACCAGCATCCTCATTGGATAGAATCCTGTTGGATAACAATGAGAATTTAACACGTGCACATCATCATCTTCTTGTTGTGTCATGGCATGTTCATGTAGTAGACGAATAACGGCTTCATCTTCTTCCAGGAGTCTTTGTTCTTGACCACTTCACCCAGCTGTTCCTAATTTCGTACTTGAGGTCTCTTCTTCATCCAATCCATCATATTCATCAGCTGCCTATCCTTGCTTTCTTTACATCTAGCTCAGTCTCTATGATTTATTGTTCCATTCCTTCGTTTTCTCTAACCAAATGGCCGACAAATTTTCACTGCCTCTCTCTGATGGCACCAATAAGCAGTCTCTCTGTCTTCATCCTCCTCAATACCTCCTCGTTAGTCACCATCTCTCTGAGCATCTTTCTGAAAAACCACATCTCACCAGCTTCGACCTTCTCCACAATTTCGCTTATTGTCCAGGACTCACAACCATTAGTCCATACCGACCAAACAACACACTACCCGGGCCCGAGTATGGACTTATGGGCCCGAGTATGGACGCATGGGCCCGAGTATGGACGTATGGGCCCAGGTATGGACTTATGGGCCCGAGTATGGNCTGCCTCTCTCTGATGGCACCAATAAGCAGTCTCTCTGTCTTCATCCTCCTCAATACCTCCTCGTTAGTCACCATCTCTCTGAGCATCTTTCTGAAAAACCACATCTCACCAGCTTCGACCTTCTCCACAATTTCGCTTATTGTCCAGGACTCACAACCATTAGTCCGTACCGACCAAACAACACACTACCCGGGCCCGAGTATGGACGCATGGGCCCGAGTATGGACGCATGGGCCCGAGTATGGACGTATGGGCCCAGGTATGGACTTATGGGCCCGAGTATGGACGTATGGGCCCGAGTATGGACTTATGGGCCCGAGTAAATTGATGCGTTACGAACCAGTCGTGAACAGTTCTTCAGTTATTTCGGTTCGACATTACCTGTAACACAATCTAGATATGACTGTTTACTTACTACTCCTGCCAAGACAAAGGCTGCAAACGCTTCTTCGTGTATCGCTGGCGTGTCATCAGTATACTCTGTTTTTCCAGAAACCTTTTTTGGAAGAGAATAAAATTTAAAGTTCATACAGTATATATAATGAGCATGATGCACAAGATCTATAAATTGCTGTTAGTGTCTACTACATAGTAATACAAAATGAAATACAAACATTTGCAATTTCTTTACTTTTTCGTGCGTTTCACCGTAATCAGTGCAAAATGTGTCCAACAAGAACAAGTTTAAACTTTGGAATTCAAAAATGTTAAAAAAATAAACTGCTGGTATTTCAATATAATTAAAAACAACGTGTAAAATTCATACCAAAAAGTCTGAATCCAATCGTGCCATTGGCTTCGTTAAAGGATATTTTTCTTCTTGCGCTTTATACGTCTGCTCTGCGTAATAAGGTTGCAGAGGAAAGTTCTTAATACTTCTATTTTCAGGACTGATACCTTCTTCGACAAGTGCTAAAAAAAACTGGAAATAAAAAATCATTTAATAAAAGATTAGGGTAGATTATTAGACAGTAAACGTCATTGTTGTAAATTCTAGTAGAGGATCCTATAGCCTGTGATTCTTTATATTGTCCTTTTTTCTGTTTTCAATTTATTTTGGTTTGACAAGTAAAGATAAGAATATCTCTTGTTTGCCTTTGCATTTTCTCTTTCTTGTGATGGTTAAATGCATAAATAAAAAACGTGATTAATGAATCAGCAGAAAATAGTTACAAAACAACCTTGAACTACCTGCATAAAAAAGCCAACTTCAGTCTAGCTGAATAAATAAAACAAATATGTAATAAGGTAGCCAAGTGCAAAACGTAAAAAAAATTTGATAAATTGGGTTGGTAATTTTTGCAATGGCTAATATTTCCAATAAAACCTACATACCTTATAAAAAAGATTAATAGAGACTTGTTTTCTGTAACGTTGGCTTGGTCCCGTTGCTGTATGTTTTGGGGATATCTCTTTCTCTAAGATTTCCAAACATTCTGGTATGGACGAAAATTAACAGCAGTTCAAGATTACACCAACGGCTAAATAGCTTATAATCAACATAACATAGTATAGTAAACTATAGTAACGTCTTAGAGTTCTGTGTATTCTGCTGCAGCAAGTCTTTACGTATTCTGAAAATAACCGCATTTGCTTAGCAGGTTAGGAGACCATCTCTTTAATATTAAAGAATTTTGAGAGAAATTTGGTATAAAGCCTGTCGGAAAATAAATTTTTCACTGATAATACGCTGATTTAGCCTAAACTATGTATTGCATATGCAATAAAGAAACAAATGAAACGTTAGACAACTAAACGAAATGGATTACATGCTCCATAGTAGCTGCAATTTTATCATAAATTAGTTTATGATAATCTCATCAGGATACCATAATTGTTTAAAAAATGTCTGGGATAGTTCGGATGATAAAAATATCTAGATCCTTGACTATTAAAACAAGAAGTAGTGGTATCATCGAGTGGGTATTAAATGCCATGGAAAACACACGTGCTCATACTAAATCGAATAAAACGGACTCAAACTAACCTGGAGCTCAATAATGCAGAAACTACTAAAGTTCTTCAACAAAAATGGGTAAACAAGGATTCAGGTTGCTGAATGACGAAATTAAATCACAGAGATTAAATCATGTCTATAAGAGTGAAAACGAAGCCACCAAGAAACGATTTCTATCTTGTTCAGGCAAAGAAGCGTTAGGTATACTTGGGCGCGACTGTGTCCGTCATTCATTATCAAGATATTTATATTAAAGTCATGGTATTGTAGTTTTAGTACTTTTATATATTTTTTTCTTTCTTTTTTCCTTTCCTTTTCATTCGCCTAAACGGATGTTTTTCTACTTCCAAGGCTAAAACAGTGCCTTTCTGAGAGGCTTCATAGGAGCCCTCCTCCTCAGGTGGCATGCTCTCCAAGAACGTTGGCGATCATGGTTCTCCACGGACTTCTATCCTTCCTGGTTCTTAGCAATTGCAGCTCGTTCTTTCCTGACCATGCCGCTATGCCTCCTAGGTAGTTCATTCTTGGCCTTCCCCTGCCTCGTTTCCCTTCGATCTTTCCCGTTAGAGTCACTTCTTCGAGCTCCTCTTTTCTCATTATATGACCCAAGAAAGAAAGCTGTCTTTCTCGAATAATGGATAGCAGCTTTCTCTTGCACCCTGCCCTCTTCAAAACATCCATATTGGAAACCTGTTCAGTCCAAGATATTTTTAAAATGCGCCTTAAGAACCACATCTCTGCTGCTTCAATCTTCTTCTCTAATGTTGGTGTAATTGTCCAGCTTTCACACCCATATGTTAGTACCGGAATTACATAGCAATATAATATCCTGACTCTGGTATGCACGGATATTGTACGGTTTGTCAGAATTTTGGCCATTCGCTGGAAAACCTGCTTTGCTGTTGCAATACACTTTCTTATCTCCACAATGTATCTTCCGTCTGATTTAATCATACTACAAAGATAATTGAATTTGTCCACCTGTTCATTGGAGCACCAAGAATATTCACGATCACCAGCCCTTTTTCACGCCAACAGACCTTCAACAACCCTTTTTTGTAATATTCCAGGGCTTTTTCCACTAGAATAGAATATATCCCAGAACCCCTTGATTACAATATATATAAGCACTAACTCGTAGCTTAATATTAAGATGTTGTAAAATTCTTTGTTGAACTGTCTTTAACCGCATTACTAAACTGGTATTTCAGTGGGTCAGTAAACCCATTCAATAATACAATAATCTAAAGTTTATCCTGGCGATTTAAGAACTGAAGTACATAATTTATGACATCCCTAGCGCCTTTGATGAAACACCAAAGAAATAAGATTGTATCCTGTTTTTCTATTCATTAAAAGCATTTGGCAGAACTTGCACAATATAGTTATTAACCGTTTTCGTCTGCTTTGCAACTGTCTGGAACAGCAGACAGTATTAGATGGAAAGTCATCTCATGGGAGAAGAACAGTGCAGGAGGGCTTCAAGGATTGGTATAAGGATCTTTATGTTTTTTTGTCACTTTTTCTGTCATTCAAAATGAAGCTAAATTTGTTACGATTCAAAATTAACCTTTGGAACAATTATGTCTGTGTACACAGAAATTGGATATATAATTGAGGGTGGAGAGGTTAACAAAAGAAGGTAAATAGAAAATTTGAGAAAACAAATGTATACCTTACTGAATTTCAAACTAATGTTCTCATCACCATACTATGTTATGCTATACTATACTATAATATAATATAATATACTATACTATACTATGTTAGACCACAACTTGATTATGACAATACAGTTTTGCAAAACTTACATATTTTTTAAGTTATATTTTTATGTTTCGTTGACAGTATTTCTCCAATCTTAGTAAAAACAGTTGAACTCTGACTGATTTTGGGTGGAAAGATAGGGAGTAATTAGGATATAATAAAATGGATAAAAGAGAACAAAACAGTGTGAAGAAAGATATATTGAGAAACTCACCCCTGATGTAAGGCCGTACAACCAAGAGGACGAAGATGAGCAAAAAGAAAACAAAAAAGAAGTGGATGTCGAATAAAAATTTCATAACAAATGTTTTTCTCACAATAAATTAGATGCCTTAGTATGTTTTTTTGCGAAGCATGCATATTTTTTGTGGTGTTTGTAAATCCCTTGGGAGGATGTCGTCATTGAAAAGACAAAAAAGGGTCAACAGAATCTACGGAGCACAAGAGAAGAGTGATACGATTCTTTTGATTTTAAAAAACGAGACTGCCAGCTGGAGTTATAATGTCTGGTTCACCCTTCTACAACTTTTCACATTACTAAATTCCCTGCCAACACATCATCTCCAAGTGAAATAAGAATTTTGCTTTTAATACTGTAGTGATATCAGACCTGTATGCTGAACCGCTACCACGACGCTCACCTTGTTTTGTGAGACGGGGTATGTTATTCTTTTCTGTATTACTTTAAATGTATGCTGTCGCACAGAAGGGTAAAAAATAAGGTAAGCAGATGGTGGTGTACTTCAGAAAGACTACTACATAATGGAAACAAGGGTAAGCAAACGAAAGACAGCGGTCGATGTGCTGATAAGACCCAATCTACATACTAAGATTGGAAACAAATGAAACTAATTTAGACCTGATTTCGGAACAAAAGGAAAGGGGACAATCATAAATGAGGACATAAGCAGAAGGAAACGACAGGATCCTATAAAATGACAAGAAAAATGATAAAGCTCAAGAAGGTCAAAAAGGTAAAGGTTAAGAACCTGAAAACAAAACCAGAAATATTTGTATGCAATAAACATCGTGGCATAATCCATTTAAATCAATCAAACAAACAGCCCATTTATCATTTCATTGATGATTTATTCGACAAGTATTTTCTCATCATCAGATCTAAAAGAATATAAAAACAGCTTAAAAACAGTGTAAAATGTTACAACTAAAATATACATGTCCGTTCCCTCTAATCACTCCGTAAACAAGATAAACATTCATCAATGTTTTTTGCTCATTTTTACCTTTCAAAACTGTGTTACTTTCAAGACTGATGTTATTCTTCTTTAGTAAGTTTAAGTGTTCCTCAGTTTTGGTAGCATGGACCTAAAAACAAATATGTTAGTATGAGTCATTAAAAAAATGCACTTCCATATTTTTTTCGTGCTTCTTTAACGTTTATACATAAAAAATTAGTAAAGTTCAGATATTTGTATGGTAAGTTAATGTAGTAGTAGTAGTAGTAGTAGTAGTAGTAGTAGTAGTAGTAGTAGTAGTAGTAGTAGTAGTAGGTGTTGTTGTTGTTATTCCTTTTGTTGTTGTTGCTGCTGATGTTGCTGTTGTTGTAGATCCGTTTATCCTACCACTTAGCGTGAAGTAATTCTTCAACAAACTACAAGCATTAGCATTAGCCATATGGAAATTAAGATGGATAACCACACTGAATAAAAACTGTAAGCCTTAGAAAGTTGTACATATTTCTTCGTCATACAATAATAGCCTCAAAGCCTCTGCTGAACTATCATTATCATTTATGATAGTATTAATATACTTTCATATCTGTTTAGGAAATGATTAGTTAGAGAATATTAAAGTGAACATAAGGATAAAAATGAAATTACGCGAGGAAGCAATTTAGGTAGAGTTGCAGCTAAGACAAAAATATATGTTTATATGACAAAGGGGGAAATTCAAAGACCCTGAATGGACGTTGAAAAACCCAGTTATCTTAATTACTGAAATTCATGTGATGACAGGTTTTCTAATTGGCATTCACATCCTTAATAACTGTATTGTATAGTTGCAAAGGATATTGCGACAAATACCTTTAAAGTAGTAAATCTTACCGGTTTAGCCCCAAGCGCCCCAAATACCAAAACTGGCCTCTCTCTTAATATCAACGTCTCTTTGTCCATTTTTGCTCTAAATGCTGCGTTGACATAGGCATAGCAATTCTTAAAGAGAAGTGAAGCAAGTTATAAACAACGAAGTATCTCCGAAATACAAAAATAGAGCACACTGTATTGCGATTGCAAAAATATGCTTTAAGCAAAGAACTGCAAAACAAAATAACTTGCAACCTGAACATATGCACTAAACTCTAATCCAATCACATATACACATAGCAAGTATATACCCGTTCTAATGTCATTTAGGTACTTCTTAGGTTTTATGGAGGCCTCCAGCGGCTATTTGATCTTGCTTATTTTTCGCAAGGTAATATATCCTGTGCTGTTTCACAGCAAATAAGTACATGACACCCTAAATCTAGCACCTTTTTATTTTGCTATAACCCCTTTCCCAACTCTGTCTCCAAAACATGTGCAACCCACCCCTAATTCAACAATTCAATACATTAAAAATGTACATGGTATCATACATGAGTAAAAGTCTTTATTAAAACTAAAAAAACTAAATTAAGTGTCCAGTGTACAGGATGGTGAAAAAGACATAATTAATATGATCATGTATTATATGTAACTAAGTTCATACAGGAGTTTGAACTTAAAAGTTGCTTCTTTGCTTCGTTGATTTCAGCTTACTAATAGAAGTTTTAACATCTTTCTTTCAAAACCAATTTTTAATACAAGTTCTTTAAAAATATTTTGTAATGTAGACTAACACGAATTAATTGAAAAAATAGTAATTCTATTGGTTACAGTTTGTTGTCTACCTGATGTCTTGGTGTGACTTTAAAAGTTCGTACACAGTCCTCTGAGGGTAAAATGTCAAATTCCACCGACATCAAGAGCTAAAAAAGAAAGCTTAGTACTCAATAAAAAGTTTAAACAATGTACAAACTTATTTTCTATTTTATGGCTCAGAAAATGATTAATGATTAATTCAATCATAGACCAATAGCTGTGATGACTTTTTATACTAACATATGATACGTATTACAATACAATAATAAAATATAATGTTAACTAAAGCAAAATATAATATATAATATAATAATATATAATATAATATAATATAATATAAAATATAATATAATATAATACAATACATTATAATACAACATAATACAGTAAGATGTATTTCTCGACACAAACTACTTGCATTTAACTACGGTTAATAAATTGTCCAACAATGCAACTTTTTAACTGAAAAATCTTTATTTACTGACAATAATTCTGTGTCCCTTTTCTTCCCTCTTTCTCTGTGATCTGTGTTGCACTCTACTGACAATTCTGGCAATTTCAAGCAATGCCGCCTTTCAGAGTTCCCTTATGGATATTTCAACTTCAACTTTTTAGCCATAAATCAATGTCATTTAACAGTGTGCAAATGCTTCGATAACAAAAAAATGGACTTCTATTCTCTTTTATCCCAATAAATCTTGTACCCCGTCTTGGTGTTAGTTGATTTCATGCTCCCCTTTGACAAAATTCGGGGATCTCCCGCTACTGCAACATCAGTGAAAATAATTTTTTTTTCTTTATTCTTGTAAACTTTAATAATAGATGACTTGCTTTCATTAGTTTTTCATTACTATTTGCATTATGGTTATTCTTACATTTTTATATTATCGCTATTATTATCGCTATTACTATTATTATTATTATTGTTATTTATTATTATTATTATATTGCTATTACTATTATCATAATTAGTAGTTTAACATGTTTTTCAAAAAGAGCTTGTAAGCACACCTTTTATTTCCCCATACCTAGAAAATGATCTGTGTATTAAGGGTTCATATTAGTCAAACATTAATCGAGGAGTATATGTTGCCAGGGTTAATAATTAGAAAGTCTCTGCCCATTCACTGATTCATTTTCACATACACAAAACCCTGTGGTGCGAAAAAGTATGGAGTAAAATTTAAACTGTCAGAGTTTTTTAATGGACTTATTGTAAACAATGTCCCTTCAAAAGTTGGTTAAAAAATTTACAAAGACAAAGGTTACAAAAAAAGGAAGGCAGTGCTGTATCTTCGACTCTAAACCTTGTGCCATACAATTGATATTTTGGAATGCTTTGCGATCAGAACTTATACTACTCAATTCAAATGAATACTACGTCAGATGTTTGGTCACCATCAAGGAAGACTTGAGTGGCTTGCCACTCAACCTAAAGCAGTATTGGCGTATGCTAGAAAGACACTAGTCGACTTAGACGTCTAGCAATTTCAAATGGCTAGCACACACACACACACACACACACACACACACACGTCAGCAGCATCAACAGAAAGAGTTACGAGGATTCTATAAGCGGAATTGCAGAACTGAGGCTTTGCGCAGGTTGTTTTCATGATGCTCAATTTTTTATGAACATTTACATCTACTGTTCTACGTAAGGATTAACAAAATCAAACTTCCGCCACATATTACACTTAACTACTTCTTCATGTGGGACCATTCAAGATAGGCAATCTGGGTACAAACCACCGAGAAATTGTATCTCCTCAAAATACTGTTCCTATTCTATGTATTAAGGCTAATCGTATTACTCTCTGCAAATCACAAATCCTAATTTTCTCTCCTAAACAACATTTCATTATGATATAAACAGACAGACAAGTCTGTTTTTCCACAAGCTAACATCTGGGACATTTCATACGTTAAGGTTGGGTATGGTGCTCAAGATCTAACAAACCACATGAACTTCTTATTAACATTAAGTCTCAATGTACTTAAGAGGCCTGTATAGTAAAATGATTATTGGAGTTTCGTACTTAGTACATACCACTGGTGTCGTAAATTAACTTTACACATGTTAAACTAGATAACAAATTTAATAAGTGATAACTTCACCTTAACCTCGGACCTACTTTCTAATGTTTTTCTAAAATACTAATCATCCACAGCTCTTGCTTAAAGGTGCCACTTTTGACACCACATGCAGTCTGCAATCCAAGTATCCCCTTCAGAATAGTGATTTAAGCAATCTTGATTGTAGTTTCTTTCATTTGAATAATGCTTCAAAGTTCAAAACCATTAAACAAAATTGCCAGTCAAAACTGTGCATCCATACTCTTTTTTATATCCTATCCAAAGATCGTTGTTATATCTTGCATCAAGACATTAGCCAGCAGTCTCAACGTGACGGCAGAAAACCAGATACAATTTCGAAACTGTGACGGAGGCAATGACATAAGTATAGAGAAGCACTGGATCCAACAATAAGTTACCAGCGTCATATAGATACTATTGAGGCTATTTAAATGACGGAAATACATCATCTCTATGACTAAATAACCAGATACAATTTATCAATACGGCACAAGCATATTATCTTACCATATTTTCCATATTCATGTCCAAAAATTTCTCCAGTCCAATCTCTAGTGTTTCCCCGTGGTTATTAACTGCAAACAATAACATTTGTTCATTGATCAGTTATTAAGAGTGAAATATGGCATAGATTTTAAGTTAGTTCCTCTGTTCTTCTACCTGGCATAGATTCAACAAAAAGGCATCGGCTACCAAGTTAAGTACTGATAATCAAAAGATAACTGAATATAAATGAGTGAAAGTTACATACTTCTTTTTTAACAGATACTGACGTGTTGAATTCAAAATATAAAGATGCACGTCCAATACTACTGCACACTATTACATGTTTCAAAATTTCCTATCTGTGAAGTAGGGACCAAGTACAACAATCAGTCTAGGCCATTTTCGCTGTTAACTTCAAGTTATTAAAAAAAGCAGCACTCATAGAGCAGTAATTAAGATATGAGTTAGACATTACGTTTTATCCTGTATCATGTATAAAAACAAAAGTAATGAGTTGCATAATATCATAATGCGAACCTGACCCTCGATCAGCCCTTGCTCCACGGATTTTAGGGTAGACCCTTACGAAAAGATCGCTGTGTGTTGACCTATTAATGCATCAAATTGACAACAGATTACTTACCTATACACAAAGTTGCTCTAGTTATTTCAAACAGAAGATAAATATCAGAAGGAAATTCATGATGAGCATGCAAGAGCATCAGATTACCGGCCCAAGTTGCGACCTGTAAAGAAAGCACAAGTATAAAAAGGTCAATGGCATAACATTTTTCTGTGTATAATTCTTAATTCTTAATATAACACAGGCACAACAAAAGACATTCTGGAAAATGAGAAAACATAGTTTTCCTCAAAGAATTTAATTTTCAAGGACAGATAATACAATGCAAATTGGTAAACCAATAAAAATCCATTACTTTCATCACAATCCTTAACAGCACAACTCTTTAGACAAAAGTAATTGTAGAAAAATTACTCCTTTAAAAAGTACGTCTTGCAATTTTTGCCTGTTTATGTCATTAAGGAGTAATATTTATACCTTCTACCATCAAGCCGAAAAATGCTTTTGACCACTTTACAAGGCACACCCAGTGAATATATAAAATGTAACTCACCATTCTCATGGTAAGAAAGATACATGCGGTTTTCTATTGTATTGACTAATATACACAAACAGCTAATACTCTCATCTGAAATATAATGGATAATGACTTGTTAAAGAAAAAGCTTGTGCGAAAACATGGGGGACCAAAGTACTAACTGACAAATGTTAACAGTTATTCAAAAATATTCAGCTGAAGAATTGACGACAACATCTTATCTGAACCACCATGTTTCCGGGAAGACCAAGAGTTTTTATTATCAGATGGGAGGCCCATAAGTTGTTATGGCTAGGAAAATGCGGTTAGTCTGTATACATATAAAAACACCATGACAAATTCAAAATAGCATTTTAGATACGAGGTCACTTTGCCAAAACTTTGGATACCCACAAAAACATTATTTCCAGAAAAGAGAAAAAACAGTTAAATACAGCAGAAAAGGATTCAAGAGCAAATAATGCCAGCAATAAGGGGCATTATGATCCTACTTAACAGAGCAGTGACGTGGTAAAGAAAGTGTTAACTGGAATAGAAAAGGGCACTGTGATGGCATAAACTACAAAGATATAACATTGACTGAAAAGATACATACCGAAAAGTTAATAACAACAGATATTGAAGGTATATATTGGTGAGGAATGATTCAAACGGATACAACCTAGGGTTCTTATATAAAAGAATAGTATACCATTAATAATTGGTAAACCCTTGTGTTAAGCACGTAGAAAATACCAAATTACTATTTAAAGCCTGGTGAATAGTTTTCTTGATCTAAATTGGAGTATAGGTTACCTAGTTTGTATCCATAGTGATTTCAAGATAAACATAATACCAATATGAGAATACACAGTAATATACAGTAACAAGTAAAATACTCACATTTCTTAAGGCTGGATGTCCGATCTGCAAATCAAGTGAAAACAATTTCAAAAATGGACGTAAGTGACAATTTTCTTTAACGTTTGATAGTAAAAACTTTAATGTCTAAATGGCAACAGTCTAGACGTCCCGCTTTATCAATCAAAACATTGGTATCCTCTTTAAATGGCAAAACCAGCTGCTTTCGATTTCTTTGTCAGAGACATGCTAAGGTAGTTTTCAAAACTCTTCTTCAAGATGCAAATATGCTCATTATGGACTTTGGTGGTGTAAAAGTGTGCTTCAAACAAAATATGTAAAACAAAAATTGTGAAGTAAATAGTAAACTAAATCGAATGGTGTTTTTGACGAGGTAAAAAAATTATGGTTGTTTGGATTCCATACGATCTACAAAGCTATGCTTGAATAACACCATTTTAACAAAATTAAGTAAAATCTGCAGCAGTTACGCGTTCACCATACTTGCCATAGTTAAAACAAATAAAATAATACCAGAATGAAGAACAATAATTACCAGCACCACAACTACATAACCATAAACATAACCAAAGGTGAGGTGTTTACCACCTTGTTTCGTAACTATTCAACTCCAGTTATTTGCAGTGACAAGCTAGTTAAACATTTCGGAGAGGAATGGCAAACAGATCCCGGAAAAAAAGCACTGGAATGCGTTATGACTTATGGCATTTGAAACTGGACAACTAGCAGCAACTTGTTGTCCTTCATACCTTTACCAAATCCTTTTCTTTGATTTTATTTAAAACTAGTGCATTATAATGCTAGTGTCCAACTGAAATAGAAAAAGTTTACGCCAGTAAACATAGTATTCAGAACTACGAAACTTCTTTTAGTTCCTATGTGATTATTTCAAAATGAAACTATATTTTTCAAATATGCCTAGACAGTATTGAAATTTGTCTCTCTGTGTCCATGTGTGTGTTTATGTGTGTGTGTGTGTGTGTGTGTGTGTGTCTCTCTCTCTCTCTCTCTGTCTGCCTTCCCCCCCCTCTCTCTCTCTCTCTCTTTCTTTCTTTTACCTTTGCCACCTCCTCCTCCTGGTGCCTTATCCGATGCGGAAGTTGGCGATCATGGTCTTCCATCGTTCTCTATTACTTAACACCTTCATTCGACCGTAATAACTCACTAATGTAGGAGCTTTACCACGCCACGAGTCGAAAGCTTTTACTGAGCTACGTTTAGAGAGGTACTGCTTCCATCGTCAGGCTCACACCCTGACGATAGGAGAAGTACCTCTCGAATCGCAGTTTAGTTAAAACTTATGTCTCATCACACGATAAAGCTCCTACATTATTTCCCTCTAGATATAAACACGTGACTGTGTTTTCACTTCCTTTGTGGTCAAGAATAAAACGCACCAATTTTCTATCTTACAGAAATTGACAGAGTTTACAATAGTCTGACCATTTCAATACCTGATCAATCACAGTTTCTACAACCTCGATTACCGTGACTTAAAGAAACATTTTTGTGTATGACATTAAAATGATCTTAACCGCATACGAAACGTAACAGTTGAATCCCTAACCAAAATCTATTTTTGCACATACCTTATACATATGTCTCACAATAGGCCACATTGACTTATATTTTTGAAGTGCGCTTATCATCTCTGATAAAGTAACTGAAGAGCCAAAAGAAATGCGACTTCCGTTTTCTGCTACCTAAAAAGGGTAACAAATACAAGTTATCACTGATGATAATATATGGGCAAAGTTATACAAACTTTGAGTTGAAAATAAGGTTACATATATATATAAATATACCCGTAACAATCCTTGTGTCACATGAAAAAATTATGTAGGCCTTTACAAATACTTTCCAAGTCCAAAATTTCAAGATTTTGGCTTTATTTTACTTATTCTCGTCCTATTTCTTTACTTATTCTCGTCCTATTTCTCACCAAAAAGAAAGGAAAATACCTTCCGTTTTATCACTGATTGATTAAATAACAAAAATTGAAATAGTGTATAATCTAATCACACCCTTTTACTAGCTTTGTGACGACAGTTAACAAAGTACCCTTATCAGTAAATAGAAAGGATGATGTCATTTAAAATAATGTTAGCATAAGGCCATTTTGTTGCTAGTGAAAAGTTTTGAAAATAGCAAAGCCATTTTTATTTTTGATTTCATAAAAATGAAAAAAGACCCTTCCAGGTAAACACATAAATCACGTGAGAACGCACAATAATCCCGCCTCGTCATTAATTGTATGGTATGAATCTTTCTTAATTTTTATATTTTGCAGAGTGTTTAAGTACAATTATCTACCGGCATACATTAAGTCTAGTAAGGCAGGGTAATGTGTATTTGAGACTCTTTCTAGTAGCGTTAGTACTGTTTATTTTAATACTGTTGACCCCTGAGCTATTGTGTAGGGTATTCTTTCCCCAGGCTCCCGAGTATAGCAAGACATATGACTGCAAAATGATCTGGTTAAAAGCACAGACCCGAAAACTCAGGTGATAAACCATGTTTCTATGATGGCTATAGGCACAGGATAGAACCCAGCTCAATGCACACACATATTGTTCCCTTTTCTACAATATACACGTTTGTGTCTGCATCGTATGTCTGCAACAACGTGTGGGGGTATCTAATTACGTATGCACGTGCCCCTATCATCATAAAAATACAGACCCACCTTAATTTCTTTAAGCTCAAGAACTTTGTTAAGAGTAACTGTGATGTCCATAGGCTTCTCTTTATAAATTCCTGAACCTGTATTACCGTTAATGAAATCTGCCTGCCCTTTATCAATGGTTCTCCTAATTGCATTTAGCTCTGAAAGACTCTCAGGCTGATACCACTTCATGCCCCGAACATTGCACAATTCTTGATCGAATATTTTAGCCCCATTATATTTCGGTATTTTCAGAGAAAATATATCCTGGTAATGCGAAAATAAGAAAAGTCAATAGCCAGTCCTCCGTGATGAATGCATAAAAAATAAACAACAACGTCAACTGCCATTAGAATGTAATACGGTAAACATCTAAAAAAAGGAGGGTTACCTTCCATTATTCAAATTGCTGTTTACAGTTATGCATCATTCAACATCTATATCTCCTATGTATATATATAATATATATACAAACACATACGGATACATGTATATAAACCTTTATAATAAATAGATATATGCCATTCCAGCACAACGTATATATATATATATACGTTTTCACCAGAATTTCAAAAAAAGAACTTCTAAGCTTTTATTGTAAACCTGAAAACTCAAAATTTGTTAATTTCAAGGTTATTTCTTAGTAACGTATAATTCTTCCTTCCTATTAGCACATTGAGCTAAAATGTTATCTGGTTGGTCAGATTTACCTTGGTCCTAAATTTAAAGATTATTCCTAGAAAGGCTTATTTTTTCCCTCCAATAATTACATTGACCTAAAATGTTATCTGCTTCGTTCTAAGATTTGCATTGGTCCTAAACTTAAAAACTACTTCTCAGTAAAGTGTTATTCTTCCTTCGTATCATTACACTAATCCAAAATAATATCTCCCTGGTGCTAAGATTTGCCTTGGTCCTAAACGTAAAGATTTTTCCTGGTAAGGTTAATTTCTTACCTGAAATGAACAGGGCGAGAGAATAGCGCTCTTCGCAGAAAGCTACGATCTGGCTGTTGTAAACACTTTCTTTGCGAAATCATTAGGGCGCAAGGTCACATATAAGAGTGGACAATATAGTACCCAGCTTGACTACATAGTCTGCAGAAGACTACTGCTGAAGGAAGTCACTGATTCCAAAGCACTGGCAAGTTAAAGTATCACACCCCAACATCGCCCGGCAATATGCAAGATGAAGCTGCGGAAGCCATTACAACGGACGATGAAGGCGGAGCCAATAATCAAATGGTAGAGACTTAAAGAACCACAAGTTGGAGAAAGGTTCAAAAGTGAGGTTGGAGAAAGGTTCAAAAGTGAGGTCAGAGAGTGGCTTGGAGAGGCATTGCCTGTAAACTGGGATGTTACAGCAGAAGAAATTCGCACAGTAGCTCGCGAAGTCCTCGGTTTGACTACTGGTCGGGTAAAGGAGAAGGAAACGTGGTGGTGGAATGAAGAGGTATAGGGAAGTATAAAGAAAATGAAGCAAGTCTTCAAGAAGTGGTGCACCATTGGAAGAGAACAGACTCAAGATACATAAAAGCAGGCAAAAAGGGNCTTAAAGAACCACAAGTTGGAGAAAGGTTCAAAAGTGAGGTTGGAGAAAGGTTCAAAAGTGAGGTTGGAGAAAGGTTCAAAAGTGAGGTCAGAGAGTGGCTTGGAGAGGCATTGCCTGTAAACTGGGATGTTACAGCAGAAGAAATTCGCACAGTAGCTCGCGAAGTCCTCGGTTTGACTACTGGTCGGGTAAAGGAGAAGGAAACGTGGTGGTGGAATGAAGAGGTATAGGGAAGTATAAAGAAAATGAAGCAAGTCTTCAAGAAGTGGTGCACCATTGGAAGAGAACAGACTCAAGATACATAAAAGCAGGCAAAAAGGGAGGTCAAGTGAGTAGTGGCAAAAGCAAAAGCAGATGCATTTGATGACCTGTACAACAACATAGAGACGTGTGATGGCATCAAATCTGTTTACTGATTAGCCAAGCAAAGGAACAAGGATGCACAAAACACACGGGACGTGAAGATGATTATAGACAAAAATGGTATTAAAATGAATTCGAAAAAGGAAATCGTGGAGAGTTGGATGGAGTACTTTGAAGACCTAATGAATGCGGAGAACCCCAGGAAAGATCGAGAAAGCGGTGGTCGAGTTCATTAAAGAAACGTCAGTCCCATCACACAACAGGAAGTAAACGGGTGGTTACTCGAATGGTAAAGCAGTTGGCCCTGATGACATACCAGTGGAAGCCTGGAAATAACTTGGAGACTACATAATAGAGTTTCTTACAAGTTTAATTAACATTATTCTTGACACAGAGCTGATGCCGGACGAGTGGAATAAAAGCATACTAGTCACCATATACAAGAACAAAGGAGGTGTTCATAGCTGCTCCAACTACAGAAGGATAAAGCTATTACGTCACACCATAAATGTCTGGGAGAGGATTATGGATAAGAGAATTCGAGAAGAAATTGAAAGCAGCCAAGAACAGTTTGAATTTTTACCCAAGAAAAGCACAATGGATGCTATCTTTGCATTTCGAATGAAGGCGGAAAAGCACAGGGAATGTCAACAGGAACTCCATTGCGTATTAATAGACCTTGAAAAAGCATATGACAGGATACCGAGAGATGCAATCTGGTATTGAATGAGAAGAAAAGGAGTGTCGGAGAAGTATGTATAAGGTGTCCAAGAAATGTATAGTAAGTGTAAGATAGTCCTCAGATGTGCAGCAGGAAAGAAGGAAGCTTTAATGTAAAAGTAGGAATACATCAGTGGTCAGCTCCAAGTTCACTACTTTTCCAATACTGATCGAAGATGTACTAACAGAAGATGTGCGGAGGGATGCACCGTGGAATATGATGTTTGCAGACGACATCTTGCTTATCAATAAGGATCAACGAGGTTAAACAAAAGCTGAAAGAATGGCGGCATGCACTGAAAATTCGTTGATTAAAAGTGAGCCGAGCAAATACGTAGTACCTCTGCATAAACAGAAAATATTAGGCACCACCGATCAAAATCGGTGAGAGTGAATTGCCAAAAGTAGAGGACGTCAAATACCTCGGTTCCACTATTGCGCAAAGTGCAGATAGTGTTAAAGAAGTGAAGAAACGGGTCCAGACAGGGTGGTGCAGCTGGCGGAACATGACCGGAATTATGTGGGATAAAAGAATGCCAGTAGTCAAAGGGAAGCTGTACAAGACGTTGGTAAGGCCTGCCATGTTGTATGGGCTAGTGACCACCTTCCTAACTAGTAGNCTGTACAACAACATAGAGACGTGTGATGGCATCAAATCTGTTTACTGATTAGCCAAGCAAAGGAACAAGGATGCACAAAACACACGGGACGTGAAGATGATTATAGACAAAAATGGTATTAAAATGAATTCGAAAAAGGAAATCGTGGAGAGTTGGATGGAGTACTTTGAAGACCTAATGAATGCGGAGAACCCCAGGAAAGATCGAGAAAGCGGTGGTCGAGTTCATTAAAGAAACGTCAGTCCCATCACACAACAGGAAGTAAACGGGTGGTTACTCGAATGGTAAAGCAGTTGGCCCTGATGACATACCAGTGGAAGCCTGGAAATAACTTGGAGACTACATAATAGAGTTTCTTACAAGTTTAATTAACATTATTCTTGACACAGAGCTGATGCCGGACGAGTGGAATAAAAGCATACTAGTCACCATATACAAGAACAAAGGAGGTGTTCATAGCTGCTCCAACTACAGAAGGATAAAGCTATTACGTCACACCATAAATGTCTGGGAGAGGATTATGGATAAGAGAATTCGAGAAGAAATTGAAAGCAGCCAAGAACAGTTTGAATTTTTACCCAAGAAAAGCACAATGGATGCTATCTTTGCATTTCGAATGAAGGCTGAAAAGCACAGGGAATGCCAACAGGAACTCCATTGCGTATTAATAGACCTAGGAAAAAGCATATGACAGGATACCGAGAGATGCAATCTGGTATTGAATGAGAAGAAAAGGAGTGTCGGAGAAGTATGTATAAGGTGTCCAAGAAATGTATAGTAAGTGTAAGATAGTCCTCAGATGTGCAGCAGGAAAGAAGGAAGCTTTAATGTAAAAGTAGGAATACATCAGTGGTCAGCTCCAAGTTCACTACTTTTCCAATACTGATCGAAAATGTACTAACAAATACCTCGGTTCCACTATTGCGCAAAGTGCAGATAGTGTTAAAGAAGTGAAGAAACGGGTCCAGACAGGGTGGTGCAGCTGGCGGAACATGACCGGAATTATGTGCGATAAAAGAATGCCAGTAGTCAAAGGGAAGCTGTACAAGACGTTGGTAAGGCCTGCCATGTTGTATGGGCTAGTGACCACCTTCCTAACTAGTAGTTTTTAGATAAATATGCACACTGCAGAAATGGGCATGCTGAGGTGATCTCTTGGAGTTACAAGAAGGGATATGATTATAAATGAGAGGATTAGAGGCATTATCGGGGTATGTGACATCGCAAGAAAACTTGCAGAAGCACATCTGAGATGATACGGATATGTCGGAAGAAGAGACAATGGACACAATGGGAAACGTGTACTTAACATGGAGCTACCAGGCAGATGACAGTTAAAATAATGAATGCAGTGCACCTTTTGTAGAAGTACATTTCATGGAATTTTTCTGTCTGTTATCCACTCATAATGCCATTTTATTTCAAACGAATACTGTGTTTAAAAGGATAATGATATCATAAATATTAATTTTTATATGAAAAACCTCCAATTCATCCCATTTCATGCCACGTCCAGGCTTTACCAAGATGTATCTTCAATAAGATTAGACTTCGCAACATTTAATTTACAGCTATAATTCAAAAATCCATTACTTCGATATCTTTTTCCACGTAGTCTTGAGCTGTGCACTTCATGGCATCCATAATTGGTCTGTAGCCTGTTTCAAGAAGTTAGGGAAAATGAAATTGAAAATAGCATTGATAGGCTTGAAATATGACCTTAAGGAATTGGGCTATTTAAGCGACACAGCAATCTACAGAAGAAAATCTACCTGAATAAAAGAGCCTGCTTTACTTCACTCATCGCATGGTATATTATTTCAGCAATAAAAACATGATATCCCTCAATAATTCCACTTGGTTTTATATTTAAAAGTGTTTAGTGAAGATCAAAAGGGTTTTTCACAAATCAAATGTAACGTAATCCACTTGGAATGCAGAAGCCAACAAAAATTCAATATTAGTTTTATTAAATTTTGGGATTCAACTGCTTTAAGAGCAGTATACACTTTTTGGCCTGACCATTTGTAAAATTCTTTGTATCAGTCAATATCTCTAACATACAATATAGGTTATTTATCATATGTATGCGTAAATTAGGCACCATTATTCACAGAACGCGTAGCATCACCAAAAAAGCTTTACGTGCGGGTAACGTCATTCGAACTGAGAAGCTCAGTAGATTGGTATCACCTCTAAAGTTGTTTATTTGTATGAAAGAATAACAATTTCAATCATAAACTCAGTTAACGCTTCATTGTGTCATGCCTCTCAAAGCCTTCATAATATACTTTACATTATAATATATTCATAACCTTTTCACAATATACTCACATTATAGTAATAAATATATATATTATTATTATTATTATATTATTATAATAATATTATAATATTATTATCAAAAAATGCAAAGGTTTACTGTGATATAGATAATTACAATTCTCCATCGATTATTACCGGAGATACATATCGCCCTGATCTGTTAGTAATTGATAAAGGAGAGATTTATATTCTAGAACTTACAATCGGCTTTGAAACAAATATTGAAGTGAATTCGAAACGTAAATCAGAAAAATATGAATTTCAGTTAAGATTTCTAAGCAAAAATTATCAAAAGGTTATATTTGTCAATTTAAGCATTGGCGCGATAGGAGCAATCGGAAAGAGTACACATTCGGTAGCGAAGATGTTAGCGGAAATAAGTTACGTTAAAAGTGAAATCTCATATATCATAAAGAAGATCATATGTGTGGTAATTTGAACCACATATTACATATTCTGTCAACGTAGTAAGACATGCGATCACCCTCCCCTCCTTTATTGGTGACTACGTTACTCTGTGCGTCCTTGATACCATGCCTTGATAGTGAGTGGTATTTCTTTGGGTAATGATGTAATGTATACACGGCATACCATTGTATTAAGTGATAACATGGAAAAATATACGCTTGAAGTTTAAAAAAAATATTATTATTATTATTATTATTATTACTATTATTATTATTATTTCTATCTTTATAAAGCATGATACAATTCAGTTGTTTACAATAAAAGTATAATAAACACTGGTCTCAACATGTGTCCTCATAATCTATAGATATACATATTTTTGTTTTTGCCTTGGTATCCCTATCTGAGTGTAAGTCTAGGCATGCGAAGAAGCGTTTTTTTCGTGCGGTCTTGAGTAGTTCTTCTTTGTAGAATGACTGATAACAATATACCATACAATAAGCAGAATCCGAAGCTTTACGTTTTCTTGAAGTTTGTTGCCTAAGGCTCTCAGGTTTTCAGTGTTGTAATAACAGTATTGTCCAATCTTCAACAACATGTACTGAAATGTGAGTAAAAGTATAGAACAAGATGCAGATTCCCTGCAAAATAAGTTCAGTTAGATCCAAAAGGTGTCATTAGTTAACCCAACACTATCATAATTTTATTGAAAGTAGCATCATGTAATAATTGTCATCTTGTTGCGTTTACCTCATAAAATGACCTTTAATCTTATTTTTGAGTGAGACCTTTCAGCTTTACACAATTTACTTTTTTTACTGTTCAAGGAAAGAAAGGTGTCCAAAATTTGTGAGTCAAAAACAACTCGGGATAATTTGAAAGAAAAAATCTATGTCATCAGCAAAATATTACCCAAAATCATGTAATTATTTAAACACGACATTTGAAACAAATGCACAAGTGATTAGAAAGAATAATCTAAACCACATAGAAGCCTAATGTTCAACCTCAAATTCCTGACAAATTATAATACAGCATATTACAAATATTTACCTGTACATCGACAGATATTTCCAGTGAAGACATTTCTCGGATCTTTAGCCATGCTTTGAGGATAACTCAGAAGGCCACTACAAGAAATTAGAAATACATTTAAAATATAATTGTACTTGTTAGACTGTCGCATTTCAAAGCACCTGCAGTCTGCTCCATGCTATCTGTACCGAACACGTCAGGAGTAATACCGTATTTACGTCAAAGCAAAATTGACTTTTATTAGTAGCCGGACAGGAATTAAAATTCAAAATTGCAAGGGAAACAATAAAACCTTACGTAAATGCTGCGATACCCACGACAATACTACTTCTGGCACAAGTGAGCGCAAAAAGCACAAGAGAGCGTAAAAGACCCAAGAAGTGCTAGAATACAAATAAAAAATGCTGGGCAAGTGCAATGTGAAGATCTTTCCTTAAACAGAAAGAGCTTCTGACCATTGGTAGAGAGTAACTATGTGCACGTACGGCCTCCTTAAGCACCCACAATAGTGATTGGGATAATGATGATGAAATGGAGCCATCACGAATAAAAATGGCTTTTCTCGGACATGATACAAGAAACATTAATAAATTTCTATTGTTTTAAGACATGAAATGGGAATTAATTTCACAGCTGTAAACCAGTCCGTTTTAACATAATCTTAAGCCCCTTGGTTCTTCTGCACCAAGGATGCGTCCAAAATATTTCTTTATCGCTTATTCTTCAACTTTTGGCAAAATATTTATTTCTGATTTTAACAAATATGTACACGCTTGCTAATAATGAAAATTGGTATTAGCGGTGCATTGCCATTTCTAATTTTGAGGTTCAGTTGTTCTTGGATTGTTTCAGCCTGTAATGCCACGACTGCAGAATTCCATTCGGAGTATTATTGTTTGATTTACAGGAACATCACAACGTAGAGATGCGAAGACGTTATATAGTTATGAATACACGCGATCAAGTAAGATTTCAGTTGTTTATCAATACTTAACAACAGTTCTAACAATCTCTAGCTGAGATTGTTCTTAAATTGTTTGTCATTTATGAAAGTTTTATTGTTCTTACGGTATATTCCTAATGTATAGGATCTTCGTCTTCTTTCAGCCTTGTCCAACCGTCATAGTGGGACAGTTGCTCGGGCATGCTCCTCCATGACGACCTGTTCAGTGCTTGCAACTCGCAAGCTCCAACTTCCAAAAGTCTTCTCTTACCTTATCATTCCTTTGCTTCTTCTGTCTCTTCCTGCTTCTTCTTACTGTCACTGGTGCTAGCATGGCCTGCTTCAGTGCACACACTTCCCCCATTCTTGTGACATGCCCAAACCAGCGTAGCCTGGACCCTCGTGTCATTTGCGTGTCTCCTTATATCATCGTTGGTGCGATTTTACGTAACGACACTACCACAATACAGCGCAGCGTCATTATCTCTGTACCTTCAACGGTCCTTTCTTCCGCTTTCCTCAGTGCTAGCGTTTCCAATGCAAAAAAAATGTGTATAAGCCCGATGGCTCACTTATACATCTTGATTTACAACCTGGTAAATAACCTTTTATCACACAATGAACCGATGCAATTTCTCCATTTCTTCCAAGCTCTATGTACTCTTCTCCTGACTTCCTGATGACCCGGCAAAATGGAAGGGGCTCAGAGTCAAGCCTTGATGCAGTCCTACCTCAATGTTGTTACCCGTTTCTCCGCTGGGATACCTTAACACCGGTTTCCAGTAGGCAAACAAGGCTACGATTACCCTAACCATCTTCTCGCTCATCCCTCGCTTCTGTAGGCAGCAGCATTTAACCTCCCGCGGAACTTTGTCATAAGCATTTTATAGACTCACAAATTCCATAAAGATCTTATTTCCTTCAAGACCTTTTTCTTCTCTCTGTCGTAATATGAAGGTTGCCTCTGTCGTGGCCTTTCCCGCCATTAATCCAAACTGCATCCCATTGATATCCATAGATGCTTTCAATTGCTGATCTATAACTCTTTCAAAGAGCTTCGTAACGTGCTCCAACAGCTTGATTCCTCAATAGTTGCCACATTCTATTGCATCTCCCTTACCCTTGTATATGGGTATGAGAAATGTTTGCTTGCCTCCTGGGATCTTCTCCTCATACATTATTTTGTTACGAATGTTAGCGATCCAATCCACCCTACTTCCTCTAATGCCTGCACAATTTACCGTAACTACTGACAATCCTGGTGCTTTTCCACTTTTTATTCCCTTCAGTGTCTTTTGTATCTTATCTTTGATGACGCGTTACTCTTAGCGTTACACGGGATGTAAAGGAGTCAATTCCTCACGAGAGTTCGTCTTCAGTAGGTTGGAGAACTAATTTTGCCATCTGTTTTTCACATTTTGACTGTTAGATAGCACAGTACCGTTTTCATCCTTGATGAGTGTTAAATCTCCCAAATCTTTCTTTGCTCTCTCTCTCTCTCTCTCTCTCTCTCTCTCTCTCTCTCCCCCTCTCTCCC
>RDPX01000079.1:1915025-1928697 GCA_003991215.1 Morbakka virulenta | reverse complement strand
AAAAAAAAGGGAGATAAAATTTTAAAATATAAATGTGTTTTAAAATGAGATGTCCTTTTAGAATACCTGGCTCTTTATGAGAGTGAAAACATGAGTTGTCAGTAGTAGTGTCGGAAATTCCCTCCTGCATCGTATCTGTCAATTATATTAGTTCTATAGGAAGCTTCCATATTTTGTATTGGCCCCAAGAGGGAAAACTTCCGTCCGTTTTGAGTGATAATTACCCTCCTTTATATTTTCATTGCCTCGCCCTTTCACCGAAGATTAAAGATTCAAACGATTTCTAAGTTCACCTTCTTCATCGTAACGCCAAGAACCTTCATCGTAATGCCAAGAACCTTCATCGTAACGCCAAGAACCTTCATTGTAACGTCAAGAACCTTTATTGTAACGTCAGCCAACACTGGTCGTCATTTTCTCCTCAATTATCTGCATTTCTTCAAAATGGATTTTTAAATATAGTCGACTACAGGTATAGCATCGTGACTTGCATTTTAATAGCTTAACAGATCACACAGGAGACACGATTACGTAATCTTTTATAGGCTGACCAATCGGACTCCTTGTTTGTTCGCTTTGCTAATCATTGACAGTAGTCTCTAGTATTCATTTTCGATTTGATTTCTTTGATAAACAAGGCGCCATTTTCACCCTGTGCAGTTCGTCCGGACAACTGGGGCATGTTTATTGACAACATCTCTCAATTCAGTTTCCGAAGATTCTTTGTCATATTATTTGTAATCACGTGCGTAAATGCATTAAGGACTGTGTTTCTTCGTATGCTTTTAGTATACAACTCCGATGAGCGCGTGATCACTAGACCAGGGTGAGTTTTCGATTGAATTGGGAGCTTATGTTTCCTCAATTACCATAAGTACAGCAAACAAAATTTTTACTGTTATTTGTTGTGCGACTTGGTTCTGTTATTATCTGCTTGAAGCCAATTGTTAAATATACGTTCTTTATTGCTACCAGTTCTTGCGGGGCAAGATAATTACAGTTTTTCTGATAGTTTTATGACAGGATGTACAAATATCAGGTCCAGGACAGGCTTCAATATCTCAATATCTCAATATCAACAAAAAAACATGACCCTTTGAAGCATATTATCTCAAGCCAAATTTCATCTTGTTAATCCACAATGAAAAGTATGTATGAGTATCTTAAGGAAGAATGCTATATTTTTCAGTAAAACTAAAAGTTCAACTAATCCCATCACTAATAATATAATTTGTTTTCCTAACAGAAATGCAGGTAGTGTACAAAAAATACTGCACTTTAAGTAAGCAACATGGCCGTTCTCTCCGCCGCCATGTTAAACTTATTTTTTGATATCTTTTTTGACACGTGGTGCTCTTGCCTGAAATAAAAATGGTGACGAAATTTTCACTAATAATTTCTGTTTACTAGCAGAATGCTACAGTATTATTCAAATTCGATCCTTTTTACAAGGCATGGTAGAAAACGACTTTTAGATAAACATGGTCTTTTTGAAGTGAAAAAAATCAAAGGAACACAAAATAAATACTACACTCATAAGCGCTGTCGGCTATAACACAACATGCAGAAACAAAGGAACAGGAAGAAGGAGAGGAATACAGAAAAATTTTAAACATTGAGCTGAGCAATTAAACCACAGAAAACACAAGAAACAATGTGTCTGATGAAGAATGATTAGGGCATACGCAAGGAAAAGAATATTAAAATGTTATATGCTGAGTTAAGATGTTAATATCTGAAATAAAATTATGCGAACGAAACGTCAAGTAAATACTTCACATGATACGTGTACAAAAAAGAAATTACTTTCTAACGGCGAGAAACCATTGTGGTATTGGATTGAAGGTATTGACATAAAGCAGAAGTTTAGGTTGATTCCAAGACAATGTAATGTATATGAAGCATGAGGCAGTTTTAATGTGGGCTTTTCTAATTATTGCGGGTACTATAGCAAACCACGGTGCATTTGAAATGAGATAGATGTGGTCGTGATAAGCATTAGCGACGTGGTGAGCTATGAGTGTTACTATGTAAAGCAACGTATTTGTGCAAATATTCATGAAACGGATCTGAAAATGCACTTTTCGTGCTTCCTATGTACAATGCAATAACAACATCCTTATTATGTCCTCATTATGTAACTGCAATAATTAGTTTTAACACTTTTGAATATCCTTCACATATTACACAAATAATGTAGAAAGTGGGGGTGAACGCACTCTTCTGAACACATTAACAAAAATAATAAGCTTAATTATGCATTCCAAAAGACACGTTTCAATAACCATTTTCTGTACATAAATATTAAAAACGAACTATTTCCCCAGTTCAAGTCTTTAAGAGACTCCAAAATCAGAAATACTGCAAATGAAACGCAATACATTCTGAAAACAAGTATTTACCTTTTAAACTGACAACATTTCTTAGGAATTCAGCAAGACACATTGTCTGATCTGGATTTTTGACGGTTACATTTTGACCATTAATATTCAGCGAAATCTTTTTCTTGTCGAAAATCAAACTTCCCTTGTCTCTAAGCAGGTGTCCGTCCATAGTTGCTTTACTACGATGCAAGTATTTTCGAAAGCAGAAAAATGTAATGCATTAAAAACTAAAAATAACTTCAAACATTTCACCACTCTTTAAAACACTTCATGCATGTAACCTGTTTACGCTATACGCATCGCTCTTAAGTTATTAATTTGAAAATGTAAACATATGGCATATGCCAAATGCAATGACGCAATAGTGGCATAAATCAGTTTTATCGTACACCATGGTTTTAATTTTACCAAATCTCTCTGCTATGTTATGATATACTAAATTGTTTTGGTATTCCCCTTAACAACAGTCGTATGAAAGCAATTTTCATCTTGTAATAAGTTTGTGAAAATAAAGTTTAAACTATTCTCAGGTGAGTGATAACTGTAGAATAGAAAAGGGGAAAGTTCGCTGATGCAAGCAAAAGCTTTGTTTAAATTCTAATGTTGTCAAATACTCCGGCTGTTTATGTTCAATTTTAGTGTCTACCTGACCTCATTATCTGCCCTCTCACACAAAAATAATTGTATATCCAAAAAATCAAAACCGTGAAACACAAGTGTCTTGCGGGATTAATTCTGTCGCAGGGAGGAAGCCCTCTTTAGCCTTGGTGAACAACCGCCCGAAATATTTTGCCTGGATAAAAATGCCGGTGCTAATGTCACTAAATCATCAACCCTCTTTTCTGAGGCCACTGTGTTGTAGACAGTAACTGTTGTCGCTTCGCTCACTGCCGCCTCCATCATATAGGGTTTAGTTAGCCGGTATGCTGACGGCTTTTGCGTCCATGTGAGGATTTCGAATATCGATTTCTATTATTAATTACAAGGCAATTTCAATGGATGCGAGGAACCTCGAGGCTCAAAGTTGACTCAAGACATGAAAGTACTGGCTCTACACATATGCAAAAAAAACTGATCTGAAAAAAATGTGGAAAAAATTATTTTCTTATCTTTCAGTGGTGTCAGAGGTCTTCGTTCCAATTTTTCTTTTGTGAAAGCTTTCCTCCAATCTGACTTTCCTTATATTCTTCCGCTTTGTGTGTCAAGCTCCAGCGACAGTGTTAGTGATAGGGGCCTTCAGGTTGAAGACTGCTAACCTTTGTTTCTACAACTAAGCTTCGTGGTCTTGTTATCAATGCTGGACAGGGTCTTACAGCTGTTAGAGTACAAGAAATTCAATCTAAGGATACAACTTTCATGTGATTCAAATTGTCTCTTCTTTAGGCGACGTGTTACCTTTTTTTTCTCGTATCGATATTGAGATAGTAACAGACTCCATTGATAAAGCTCGGAAGAAAATATTGCTAGCGTCTTGGTCTTTGGGGACTTAATTCCCATCAAGTGACCTGAAGGAGTCGTTTCTCCATTTTTATGGTGTTCGGTTTTCTATATCCTTTTGGGAAAAAACCTTTATTGCTGGACCTTTTCCCAACATTTCTTCTCTAAATCACGCTGGTGTTTTTTCCCGGAGTTGCATTCGGCAATTGATCAGATTCGGGGCTTTGTCATTACAAATACAAGGCTGAAAGGGTTACTGCTCATGGGCTAGATCAATCTAAATGTCCTAGACTTTGGTAGACGTGCTGAAAACGTGTACTTTTAAGCTATCCTCCTTTCTGTTAAAACTTTTCAATTATTGTCTATCGGAGTCTAATGTGGTCCTTGTCTTTACCAATGCAGGTGATCCATCTGGTCCTCACCAATATCAACCTTCCAATTCTTTCTGTCATTAGCAAGACCTTTTCAACACGGATTCAGAGGATCTCGCCCCACTGTTGACCTTTTGAATGCAATCACTAAACGTATACATTGCTTTGTGCCAAATTAATGTGAAGGGCGTGCTACAGCTCTGGATATTCACAAAGCTTTTTATGTGATGTCCTGCTTCATAATAAACTTTTAGTTTATGGTAATTTTGGGAGGATATTTGGTGTTATTCCCATGTCGTAGTTGAACCATAACTACAAAATATTTTTGTTTAAAATTTTTTCTTTAAGTTACAAATCCATCAGCATTAAGGGCCAGAAATGATCTTCAAATATCCATTACTTTCTTAAAAATCACCCAATTACACAAAGGCCTTCTAAAGTTTATTAATACTTGTTAAATTAAAAAGTTTTGCTGTGAATATTATTGACATACGAATAGCAAAAACATTGGGTGCATTTCCTGGGTGAAGTGAAATTCTAAAGTCATAATGAATGAAGCAACCTTAAGTGTGACTTCTTTCGTCCAGTAGTGGAGTCAGTCTTTTTATAAAGTTCATTTTTATGGACTCTCAGTAAAAGATTGGAAAATAGCTTAAGTGGTACCGACACCCGAATGTTACCTGCTATTTTTAACATTCCGTGGAAATGACGTCGCACTGAGAAACAACTGAATGGTATATGTCCGTGTCTACAGTCTGTACTTAGAAAATAGAGGTACAAGCCATACGGGGCACTGTTGGAGGAGCCCGAGTGAAGTTGAAAGCGATCTTCTCAAAAGACGCTGTTGAGTGATCGATAGTTCAATTTCTAAGAAAACTTCAGCATGCAGCATATCCTGTAGTTTTTATAAAGCATACAATATTTTTAGGTTTGGTTTTAATCTTAATACGGGCTAATACGTAAATGACCAAAAACAACTTCATTGAAAGTGTCAGTCGCTTCCTGGTAATTATAATCAATTCGTTGTCATGCTGGATCCCTGTGCTCGCCAGCAGGCCAATACACTGGCTCAGTTTTCCCGCCAAAAATGTATTTTCCATCCTGCACCAGACTTGCTCAAAGGTTGGATGCAAATGGTGCCTTTTTGGTCACGTGGGTTGATTCTGCAAGGTATCGAAATGAAAATTTCGAGGGAAGGTAACTGGTAACCATCCGCACGTTCTTTTAATGATATTGTTTTGTACTTATATTAATTAATAAGTCATTAAACAATTATGGTTTGCTTATGAAGCAAAAGTCAATAATAGGAGTAATAAATGAAATAAATGAATAATAAATGAAACTGGAAGTGGGAGATGGTGAGTCACCATCTTCCCTTTCTTCGCCATTATGGCGCAATTGTGTACTTGTGACAATAAGTAATCCAAAAATTGTGATTGCTTTTGAAGCAAAGGTCAAAAATCAGAGTAATAAAGTTGTATTTTGATATAGAAAAGAAGGGTCTTTCAAAGCAGTATCATATTGCCAACAAAAAATTGCTGCAGCTTGAAAAAAGAAAAGAGGCGGAAATATGGAAGGGGTCAGAACCCCCACCTTCAGTGGGGGTGTTATACCTCATAGTTGCAGAGAGCAGCATCACAATTTTAGGTGCCTTTAAAAATTTGAGGGAGAAAATAGTGATGGACTTTCTGGAGAAGACAGGTCAGATAATGGAAAACCAAGTCAGCTTGGGACTCAACTTTACCAGTCAATCAATCCACATTCATGACTCAGCTGAAGGCACACCCCACAATTGCTGGTTGTATGTTATATCAAAGAATTCAATATGGTCAGCCGATGGGGGGGATGTACAGCCCTTGCAAGCGAGCCAGCAAGACAACTACCCTCCTGCTAATATCTGAGAAGCACCGAGGGATCAATATTAAGGGTTGTATATTCCTTCTCGGCGTTTTGGTAAAGATCAAATGTAGAGCTCTGGTCAGGGCTTCGGCTATAGGACCCAACCATGCAGGGCAGGGGTCTCGAGATGCTTGAGCCTTGACTGAAGACCAACCCAAGAGGAAGGGCCTTCCCACAGAGGGTACTGGAGGGGTGATCCGTATGTCTTGCATTTTATGGTGTCCTGTGTGCTTTCTGTCCAATTTTGTCTTTAGCTGTTGCTTCCTTTTGAGTTTTCATAGATGGATATCTATGAAAGACAAAAATAGACCCACTGTTTACCAGGGGTTCCATCAATGAAAGACCCATATACTTCTAGTTAGAACTGTCTCAAGCCAATCTAATAACACTTTTACAATAATTCAAATGACTACGTATACTAATGGGGATTTTTATGTACGTTAGCATCCACTTTGGGTAAGTTCCAAAACAAAACAGAGTTTCTACACACGTCTGGCCCCGAGGTTTTCCGGTCACTGCAAACATTATTCAAATAAAAATAAGTCCATTCAATTGCCCTCCTCTTTCAAGAAGAAAAAAAACCACCAATGTTTTTCTCCGCCCTGCAGGTTCTAAGTTAAATGTCAATATCGGCTCTTTTTTCTCTCATTGTTGATCTGGTTTTCCAAGGCATTCTTTGTGAGGTTTTACAGAACAAAAATGGATGGCAGGCAGTTCAAGCGCTCCACAAAACATAACCAGCGACAAAAAAATATAAAACCTCTTTCCCAACCTTTATTATAAATACCGCTAGACAAATTACAACCCTGAAGAGCATATGAGATATACTGTACTTGAAAACGAAAGAATTTTGAGATTTTAAAGGATTTTCTTGTCAAAACAAACACTTTTTTTCCTTTAGGTGAAGAAAACTTTTAAAGAGTGACATGCCCCTCAAAAGATCAATTTCATACAAATGTAATTTGTCTCGAAATTATCTACCCAATATGTACATATTGTCATCCAAATACCTTTATTATAATCTTGGAGAATGTGCATTGAAAATGTCATCATTCTTAGCGTTTTAATGTACCTTTGGGCTCAGGTTACTATGGGCGATTCAGGAACTAGAATGGCGTCGTTGCCTCAAAATTCTAGGGAAGCCCATAACTTGCCCCCACCCCCTCCAGAAAAAGGGGCTAGAATCTCTTCTGAAGATGCAGTAACATCAAATGCGTCTAAATCTTGATAAAAATGTTTCTTAACTCAAGTAGAAACCCGTGGCTTCAACAGACCACAAAAAATACTGCTTGATACAAAATGGTGCGTAACTGCAACGTGAAGCATCCGCCTCGGTGTCCCTCATAACAAACCAACAATGGGTTAACGATAAAAGTGAGATATTAATCACATCCCACACAACAAGGTCCAAAAAAAGGAAACCTGCATGCATGTTACATTTGCAGTTGATAAAATCAAAGGATAGTTGCCTTTTTTTGCAAGTAATTCTTAGGGAAATTACCATGAGTACGTTCTGGATTCTCTTTTCCAAGTTTCACATTCGACAACAACCTCATGGACTTTTAATGGCTTTTTTGAGGCGACAAATAATACTGCCCTACTTATTCTGTCATTAGTAAATATCGAAAGTAAACCAGCAACAAAATACGCCTCCCAAAAGAAACAATATTTCAGTTATTTCAGTTATCTTAATACGACCAAGTCACTATGTTCACTGATATCATGATGCGACCATGTGTGAATAAGTTCGTGTGAATCCTCTATGCCCAGCACTTATTTCTTCTTTAATATTGTCACATTTTAGTCAATTTCTCAGATTGCACTGATAAACTAAATTAGGAAAATTAGGAACGAAGATTGAATAACTTTACTTCACTTACCTGGTTGGTTGCTATGGATAATCTTTCTAATCAGATTGTCGTTATCAAAACCATGTGTAACACTGAGGCTTTCACAAAACGTTGTTGTACTTTTAAGGCTGTGTTAATAACCTTGTTATTGAAACAATAAATTATTATGTTCCGTGACAGACAAAAGAAACAGGAGGGAATTACCACAGGTCAGAATTTAAGTTGTGTCACAACACAGACGGCGATTTAAACAATTCTTCGCCCAATGAAGAATAACAAAAATGGTAAGTTGAGTCATTTTTGGGGAAAAAGTCTCCAAACAAAAGGACTGACCACAACAATAGATTGGATTGCTAATAATCTATGTATGTATGTATTTAGTTGCCACTAACAAAAAAAATACAAATGTTCAAAGGTAAATGTTAAAAACCTAATACATGATGAGATCCAAAATAGCTAAAAAATAAGAGTAATCAGAAACAAAAAAGAACGAAACAAACAGGCGGGACGGTAATCTAGAGAAACGGTAGCAGGGGTAGCATAATACAGATCATGAAGACCTTATTTTCATTATTCTGAACTTTATGGACTCAGAGGAACCCATAGATGTAAGAGCTTTATCGTGTCATGAGTCGTAAGCTTTTTCTGAGCTCAGAAAAAGCTTACGACTCATGACATGATAAAGCTCTTACATTCATAGATTGGATTACTCTTTAATTGTCACAAAAAGGGGAGTGACGTCATAATACCTGGTGATTGCGAATGCAAGGGGAAGAACAAGCAAGTTTGGAGCAGTGTTGAAATAGAAGACAAAAGTGCAGAAAAACGACAGATTACTGCCAATGCAGTCGAGGCGCTTCCTTAATGACAACTCTACGCGGAAATAAGACAACTCTTGTTGGAATTGTCATGGTCTCCCTGTGGATGACGTATATGTAGCGCAAGCGTGCACGTGTAAGAATAAATTAGCTGACATGCCGACATGTTGTTTGTGTATTAGTAGTCTTAGTATTGACAAGATACATAACAAATTGGCGACGAGGATTTGGACTTTAATTGATTTAAATGAAATCCTGCTATTACTGAAGCTATGGCAGACGAAACGCCAAAAATAGGCCAGCTAGGCAAAGTACAGAAGTTTGTTTTGGGAGCTGACTTCGAGAGCTACGCTGAACAGTTGGACTTTTGGTTCGTTGCAAACGGGGTTACGGACTCCAAGCAAAGAAAAGCTGTGTTACTGACAAGTCTTCCAGCCGAAACCTATCAACTAGCAAAGAATTTGGTCGCTCCAAGCCAATTAAAAGAAGACAGCGTCACTTTTCAAGTAACAATGGATAAATTACAGAACCACCAAACCACAAAAATCACCCTTGGTAGCAAGGTACGAGTTTGACAATCGCTCATGAAATCCTGGAGAAACGGTGAGTCAGTATATAGCAGTTCTGAAGCATTTAGCGACGGAGTGTAAGTTTAACGAAGCCATGCGTTTGGAAAGATTAAGAGATAGACTCGTCTCGGAAATACGAGACAAAAAGATGATGGCGGATCTTCTAAAGATGAAACTCGACGAACTAACGTTCGACACAGCCGTCGTTAAATACATCGCAATTGAAAGATCTTATAATGATGTTGAAACTATGCATGGGGAAAGCGAGAGAGTTAAAGAATCAAACTCAGTGCATAAATTTGACAAATCAAAGCCTGCTAAAAAGCCCACCCAAAAGTCTAAAAGGAAGGGTAGAGAGTCCACAACCACTCCATTGAAATGCTACCGTTGTCATGGGAACCATGAGCATGAAAGCTGTCCATATAAGAGGGAAACGTGCAATTATTGCCGGGAAAAGGGCCATCTTAAGAAAGTTTGTGAAAAGAGGGAAAAGGCACAGGGATCCCAAAATCCAACTAATCACCTTGATGACCAATATACCAGTAGTGATGATAGCGAAGTCTACCTTAGTAGTTTAGAGGTTTATGAGATGTCTAACAAGGATAGTGTCATTTGGGTCACGCCTAACATTGATGGTAAACCCCTCAGAATGGAGCTCGACACTGGTTCAGCAGTTTCAATTATCCAAGTATAAGGAACAGTTTAGCCATGCTAAATTGCATAAAAGTGAAGTCACCCTGAAAACCTATACTGAGGAGAAGATACCACCCAGGGGAAAGATAAATTGCAAGGTTAACCTTAAGGGCCAATCTAAGTAGCTTGATATTCAAATCGTGGAGACACCCGGACGAGCACTGTTTGGGTGGGACTTGTTGTCAGTTCTCAAGCTTGAATGGATGGAGATTAAGGCCCCTACGTTAACCCAGGCAACTGTTGACAACACCCAGGGAAGGGTAGATAACTTACTAAAGCAGTATGAATCTGTTTTCACTAATGATCTTGGTACCCTTAAAGGTCACAAAGCCAACCTTAAGTTAGAGGAAAATTCCCAGCCACGCTTCCATAAACCACGAAACGTCCCTTATGCCCTGAGACCGAAAGTAGAAGCTGAATTGTCACGCCTTGAGAAAGAGAGCATCCTCAGCCCAGTCGAGCACAGTGAGTAGGCCACACCAATCGTACCTGTGGTGAAGTGGAACGGATCAGTGCGTATATGTGGGGGTTTGAAAGTCTCTGTCAACCCAGCACTAATTGCCGAACAGTATCCTTTGCCACTTATTGAGGATATTTTTGCAAACCTAGCTGGAGGAAAGCATTTCAGCAAAATAGATTTACGCCAAGCCTATCATCAGATGGTAACCGATGAATCAAAGAAGTATTTGACTATAAATACGCACAAAGGTCTATTTCAGTATAACCGACTAGTATTTGGTGTGACTTTAAGCCCAGCTATTTGGCAACGCACGATGGAACAGGTATTACAAGGAATCCCTGGCACTCAATGTATTCTTGACGACATGATTATCACAGGTCAAAACGATGAAGAGCACCTAGAAAACCTGGGAAAAGTCCTCCAAAGATTACAAGACGCAGGCCTGAGAGCAAATAAAGAGAAATGTGAGTTCTTCAGTGATCGAGTCCAGTTCTATGGCCATGAAAATGATAGCCAAGGCCTTCACAAAACTACAGAGAAGATTGAAGCTGTAGTTAACATTCCTAAACCAGAGAACCTGTCGCAAATTCGTTCCAAGCTGGAACTAGTGAACTATTACAATCGCTTCTTACCTAATGCTGCTACAGTTCTACACCCCCTACACCAGTTACTTCAACAAGACAGGGAATGGGAGTGGACTGAATATTGTGAAAAAACCTTCAATGAGACTAAGCGTTTGATAATATCTGATTTGGTTCTAACTCATTACGACCCATCATTACCAATCAAACTTGCATGTGATGCATCTCCGACAGGAATTAGAGCTTTTACACGTCATGCCTGATGGAACAGAGCGACCAGTAGCTTTCGCTTCTCGATACCTAACGAAGACAGAGCGCAAATATGCTCAGATCGATAAAGAGGCCCTATCTATCGTCTGGGGCGGGGGGTAAAGAAATTCCATATTTATCTGTACGGGCGAAGATTTACACTTATTACAGATCATCAGCCCTTGACAGCTATCTTCCACCCAGAGAAAGGAATACCTGCCATGACCGAAGCGCGACTTCAACGTTATGCCCTATTCCTTGCTGGTTTTGATTACAATATTGAGTACCAGAACACCAAGGAACATTGCAATGCAGATGGTCTATCTCGACTGCCGTTGCAATAACACGAGAAGGGCGAAGAAGATGTTGACTCATCATATGTATTTCATGTTATGCAGCCAACGGATTCACATTGATTATGCAGGTCCTTTCCAAGATTCATTGTTCTTAGTGGTTGTTGACGCACACAGTAAATGGCCAGAGATTGTTCCTGTGAAGTCAACCACCTCATCCAAGACTGTAGAAGTTCTGAGAAATCTGTTTCCAAGATTTGGAATTCCTGAACAAATTATTAGCGATAATGGACCACAGGTTGTATCAAGCGAGTTCGAAGCATTCACCAAGTCTAACGGTATCAAGCATATAAGCTCTGCTCCATATCATCCAGCAACTAATGGTCAAGCGGAGAGGTCAGTACAAACTTTCAAATGGTCATTACGTGCAATGTCGCAACCTCTAAGCCAGTAAGAGAGAAGTTAGCCAGGTTCCTGATTGCCTACAGGAACACTCCTCACACTACAACAGATGAGAGTCCGGCAGTATTGATGTTTGGAAGACCATTACGCATTCGACTAGATCTTGTGAAACCAGACTTGAAATGAAAGGTGAGAGAGAAGTCACTTGAACAGAGTGCAACATCTATGCGTAGACGTCAAATGAGACAAGTAGAAGTAGGAGACACTGTGATGGCTCGAGACTACCGTGGAGGTTTAAAGTGGTGTCCAGGTCCTGTTCTAGAGAGGACAGGTCCACTGATGTACAGAGTCGAACTTGGAAATACTATATGGAGGCGTCACATAGACCAGTTGCTACCGACAGGTGTTCAACCAAGCACAGAGCAGTTGGACAAATCACCATGCCCAGATATTTTTCCTAAACCTCAACCAGTAAACCCACCTTTAAAAGATGAGGAACAGACTCCAGTTGACATAGCAATCGATATCCCTGCACCCGTGGAGAAGTTTCCAGCAGCTACACCTACTACACAGAGTGAACGACGCTACCCAATGAGAGAACGAAAACCACCAGAAAGACTGAACGTATGCACTGTTAGCTTCGCAGCCAGTTAAATGACAATACGTTGTATTTGTTGTTGTTGTGTAACTATATGATAGCTAGTTTAAAGTGCATGTATTATCGATAACACAATTTTGTCGGGAGGAATGTTATGGTCTCCCTGTGGATGATGTATATGTAGTACATGCGCAAGCGTGCACGTGTAAGAATAAATTAGCTGACAAGCCGACATGTTGTTTGTGTGTTAGTAGTCTTAGTATTGACAAGATACATAACAGGAAAAATGACAATTTTTTTGAAGTTCGAACTTTGACAACTCTATCTTCCATGTTGGACTAATGACAACTCTTTTTTAAATGTTGGACTGATGACAACTTCAGTTTTGTCTTAAGAAATGAAGCTGTCATTAGTCAAAAGGTAGAAATACGCAGAAAAACTGAATTGTCATTGATACAACTTAAGAGTTGTCATTAGGACGGCATTGTAAACGTCATCATTGTTCCGACTTGAGTTCTCATAATTCAAGGTAGAGTTGTCATTGAGCCTCCCCGCCTCTTCCCCATGCAGACGTGAGGAACATTTTGATATCGAATTCAATTTCTTTGCAAAAGGTACCACGGTGGACAGGGATATGGGGTCCAGAAGGCAGAAGGAAGGAAGGTTTGGAAATGGCAGAGTCACTTGATCTTTTCATTGCCAACACAGAGTTCCAGAACAAAGACGAACACAAGATAACCTATAGTAGTGGAGGGAACAGTGTAATACCCTCTGATGTTGTTTGTTAATGAATATTGTGTATTTATTTCTTTTTATATGTCGGGGCTTATAGCAAGAAATCAATAAGGAAGTATTTAATCAATAAGAAATTTTTTAGCAAGATGTAAAATTACTGCTAGAACAATTTGAGAAGAAGACTATCACAGTTCTGGAAAGTGAGAAAGAGCCTAAACAAATATATATGTATATGTGCATATATATACATATATATATAGTATTGGTATGAAACACTGAGAAAACTTAAGCCAAAGATGGAACTGGCTGATTAAATGACAATAATGGGACAAT
>RDPX01000079.1:1869607-1908136 GCA_003991215.1 Morbakka virulenta | reverse complement strand
TTCACAAGCTGTTGCACCTGGCTTTTTAGGTAGTGCGATGAAGATCGATTTTCTTAGATCTTCAGGGATATCTCCAGTGTCGTACACTTTGTTTATCAGATCAGTTAGTTTTTCTATGCCAAAGTCTTCTAGAAATATCAGCATTTCCGTAAGAATCTCGTCGGGTCCAGCAGCTCTATTCCTTTTCATTTTCTTTAGTGCTGACTTTACTTCAGATTCCAGAATTTTAGAGCCATCAATGTTCAATATTCTTAAGGCTAGTTTGTCTCCCCTGTTGTCTTTGAACAGTTCATCGATGTACTCCGTCCACCTTTCCAACACCTTTTCTTTCTTCATGATGATCTTCCCATCTTTAGATTGTATACATCCAGAGGAAGCTGGAGATCTGCAGCCACTGATTTCTTTGATCTTTTGGTACATCTTTGCGGGATCTCTTTGTTTGTGTTGTTCTATACCTTCACATTTTGCATTGAGCCATTTCTCTTTCGCTTCTCTACATTTTATTCTGATTTGATGGTCGAGTGTTCTTATTCCGCGCTTCTTCTGTTTATTGTTTGTTGTCTTTCTTCCATTAGTTCTAAGATCTCTGATATCATCCATTTCTTTTTAGTTTGTTTTTCTTTATCCGATAAGACCTTCTTTGGTGATGAGACTACCGATTCTTTGAATTCTTTCCAGCAGGAATTAAGCTCACCTTCATCTTCAAGGTTTTTAAAACGATTCTTGACTTCTACGTTAAATTTTTTTCTTGTTTCTGGATTTCTATCAATTTCTCATACTGCAGTTTTGGTTCTGTCTTGTTTTTCTTTAGTTGTTTCAGTTTCAGTTTCAATTTGCAGGCGACAGGTAGATGGTCACTTCCGCAGTCTGCACCAGGGTATGTCTTGCAATGTTGGACTGCACTTCTTAAACGCTTATTGATAGGTATGTAGTCTATTTGATTCTTCGTTTCCCCTCCTGGGCTTCTTCAAGTCCATAGTCTTCTTGGGTGCTCTTCAAACCATGTGTTAGTGATAATTCGTTCGTTCGATGTGCACCATTGAACAAATCCCTCTCTCCTCTGTCATTTTGCTCACCAAAACCATGTTTTCCTTTTATTTTTCCTTCTTCGACTTGTCCTACTTTTGCATTTAGATCCCCCATTATCAATATTACTTCTTGTGATTTGCACTGCGGTCGAGCTTTGTCTAATTACTCGTAAAACTCTTCAATTTCTGCTTCCTCACTGTCTGATGTTGGTGCATGTACCACCATGATTGATATGTTGAACGGTTTTCCTTCTAGCTTCACTAACAAAATACCCTTGGACAAATTTCACACTTTCTTTGTCTAATAATAGGCCCACTCCTCTCTGATGAGTATCTTCTCCTGAGTATATCAGTCTATGATTGTCACTTCTAAAATCTCCGCTATTCTTCCATCTGGTTTCGCATAACCCAAGGATGTTGATTCCAATCCGTGTCATTTCTTGTTTTACATTCTTTACAATTGTTTACCGTGTTGAAAGACCCGTCATCTCTAATTAATTGCGAAATTGTTTCTAAGGACACCACATGAGGCCATCAAGGAAACACACCGGTCATACCTGTTGAATATTCAGATAGATGCTGTGAAAGGCTGACTGTGGGCATTGTAATATCATTAAATGTTGACTACCAAACCAAATGGGTTGAATAGATGGCAATGAACAGTCAAGTTGCGATATTATTATATTTCTGCGCACAATGTTTTTGAAGCTGGAGTCGTACAACGTTTTAGTGTCGACGATTTGTCCTTGATTGTGACGTAAAACAAATACCTTCCGCCGTTTACAACCCATCTTCGACTGGAGCTATTGAACATGTGAACTGAAATTTGAAGACACACACACAACCTTCTTCTTCTTCTTCTTCTTCTTCTCCTTTCGGCTTTTCCCAACCGGTCGGGTCAACCGCTCGGCTCAGTCCCCTCCACTTTTTCTGATCTTTGGTGTCTTTCTTCGTTGCTTGAACTTCCTCCATATCCCTCATGATGACATGCCTCCACCTCAGCTTTTGCCTTCCTTTATTCCTCTTGCCCTCTGCCTTGCTGCAAAATGCCTTCTTCAGAGCCATCTCTTCCCCCATTCTCATGACATAGCCATACCACTTCAACTCAGCTTTTCTTGACTTTTCATATGTGTAAGGGACTTTTGCGAGCCTAAGAATATCTTCGTTTGCTCGGTGTTCTCGCAGAGAGACACCTGTTATCCTTCTTAGGATCTTCATCTCAGTCGACATTAGTGACCGTTCTTACACTTTTCTCAAATGAATCACTTCTAGTCCGTACAAGGGTACTGGTCCAATCACACACTTCCAAATCTTTACTTTCAACACAAGTGGCATCGCCCTGTCACACACTATCCTACTTGTTTTGCTTCATTTTTTCCATGCTCTCCTGATTCTGTTCCTGATCTCCTCACTGCACCCTCCTTTCCCCCCTATGATGGAAACCAGGTAACAAAAGTGGTCCACCTGCTTTATTGGGGTTACTTGTGTGTCGACAGTGTGAATATCCTTCCCTCCTTCTTTACTAGTAACTACCGTTTCTGTCTCCTTTGCATTCACTTTCAAACATTTCGTCTCCAAAGCTCTCTGGCATTCACTCATTGTCTGTGCAGTTCAACTTTGCTGTCCGCTGTAATTACCAGCTCATCCGCAAAGAGAAGTTTCGTTAGTAGGTCTTGTATTGTCGCTGTGCTAATGGTGTCTATACCTACCGCAAACAGGACAGGGTTTAGTGCTGAGCTCTGATGCATACCGACTATGTTCACTATGTGAAAACTTACAAAATATTAAACACAAAATGAAAAAATGAAGAAAGACTTTTCTGTGATAAACATATACGCTTAGATCTTTTGGTATTGAGCACAACTTGTCAATGATTCCCAATCTCTTACAGCTTTTTCTTCCCTAGGCCACAAATTGTTCCGTACATCTGCTGTGTAATATATGAACATGAAACACCGTTTTGTAAAGGAAAGCTATCCTTTACTTTTGGTGTCTTGCCAGCTTAAATAGTATCTTAGCAAATGTTTTTATAGGTGTAGTTTTAAATAGGCCAAGCATTTCGTTGGTTTTTCAGGGAAAAATTGTATTGCGTTTTGCAATTACACTGAAACGTACTAGTAATGCCTGGCAGTTCAGTGTGATGATCGAAGCAAGTAGAGAAAACACTGGCTGGAAATTCATTACCCCAAGAAAAAAAGAATATTTAATTATAATGTCAGAACGGGAAAGTTTTGCCATAGTTAACCGTCAAAAGTAATATACTTTTCACAAATACTCTCCATTAAAAATAGCATTAAACTTGGTCACGTTACCAATTGCCAAAAATTCCATTGTAAATTTAAGTGTTTTTTTTCAAACAAGCAAGCCTCAACTAGTTGCATCTTTTAGCCCAACTGCTAAAATCATTATAAGCTCCATTTGCTGCTGGTAATGAATATCTTGAAAAAATTTCAATTTTGCAGACTGTTTCTCTATTCCATTTAGTTTAGGACGCAAGATCTTTTTATAGCATTTAGTGGATGTAGAGGACCAAAGGATGCAATATACTGAAAGCATTCGCTTTCTCAAAACACTTTCTATTTCCCGACTAAGACAGATGATAATCTGAACCCTCTCTCGGGGCACCGTAAAATCCTTCCTTAACTAATCTTGCTATCCCTAGTGATAGTTCGAGTTATAACTAAACCAGCTCTGTATTTACCTCAATAAATATAAATTGTTACACAAAGTAATTCTTGGATATCTTGTAGTTTTAAAGAAATTCTTAAATTCACTTTTAAGGAGGAGTCCCAAACAAGGCCGGTGTCACAGGAAAAAGTAATCCCCGAAAAAAGTACTCCCCGAAAAAGTACTCCCTGGTACTTATTTCCCGGATATAAGTACTCCCCAGTTCATATTTTCTAGGAAAAAAGTACTCCCGCGAGTACCTCTATCCTAGGAAATAAGCACCCCCCTCGGGAAAAAAGTACTCCCTAGGATATTAATTGCCCAGGAAATAGGTACTGCTGAAATAAGGTACTCCGATTGTGAATTGGTAACTATAGACCCTAAGCTTAAGTATCTCTCAGCTGATTTAGAACATTTTAAATCAGCTGAGAGATTTGTTCAGTCTTAAAACGAATGAATCTTGGCCTTGATAGTTATTATAATAAAATCTTTATTGGAGTGAAAACATGGAATTTCAAAGGGCTTGGATTCTGATGTATAAGCAAAACCTTGAAATTACTTTTTTTCAGTATTTATTCCCATAGGGGGTATCTATTTCCTAGGGGGAAAGTACTGGGGAGTATTTATGTCCTTTTTTCGGGGAGTACTTATTTTCTGTTACACCGGAGCTAACGTAATGCAAGTGACTACCAAGAAGTGAGATTTAAAGAAAAAACGAGATTATGTTATTTAATCTTAAAAGATGTCATGTCATATGATGGAGCTAAACAGTTGGAAAGAAGAGAACTTTAAGTTGGTTTCATTAAAGAAAAAAGCTACTTGTTTTTTTTTCATAACCAACTTTGATCAGCACTTAAAACTACAAATTTCTTAATGTAACATGAGAATTTTGTTCTTTTAGTACAAAAAGAATCTTAGTTGGTTTCTTTTTTTTTCAGGACCTCAAATTGCCTTATTGTTCTTAATACGCGTTTCCCTAATTCTATGATGTAATGTTAGCCTCGACTTCAAAACGAGACCCTTATGGACAAAAATATAAACAAAAATGGAGGAAGCGGAGACAGAACTCGAAACTCTTATAATTATTAAAAAACCTGAGGCAACTGTCAATTTTAGTGGATCTCTTTCGGATATAAATGTTCAAAATTTGTTATTACGAGATATAAATGCTGACTTGGACGTTACGTTAATTACAGATAACAAATCCAAAGAAAATTTGACATGGGGAAAATCTCTGGATTTTCTTCCAGTATTTACTAGGCGAGAAATAGACCTCCATGTTGGGAAGTGTGGCAAAATAAAAAGGTTACATATTAAAAAAACATTAGAAAGAGGGCTTAAGTTTAAACAGGAACGTTACATTTTATCGGAAAGTTTGTTTACTGCACGAACTTTAAAGTATTTTATAGCCAAAGCTTCATGTCGAGCAAGCATGAAAAAACTGCAGAGGCAAGTAGAGGATTATTATTAACCGAAAAAACAGTGAGGTGGATAAAGCAAAATGTAACTGTCCTGCTGGTTTAAGTGGGTATTGCAACCATGTAATGGCTTTACTCTTCGAACTGGCAGAATACTCATTGCATTCATTGAAGGTAGTACCAACTGAAAGAGCATGTACTAGTGTACTTAGAAAATGGGGTGTTCCAGGAAACAAAGAGACAGTAAAATATCCTGTTATGAAAACTGCTCTTCATAGTCTTGTTTCTACGAAGTCGGGTTCATTTTTGATGGAAGTAAAGTGCCCTTACACAAAAAGAAACGTTAATCCTAATGATTTAATGAATGATGAGAAATTTTACATTGGTTCATTGCCGAATGGTGAACTATTTTAAAAAAAGGATCATGCTTTTGGTTATTATACGCAAGTACAGATAGCTTTGGGTTTATCTGGGCTTACACAATGTTTATTTATTGTATATGTGTACCAAGGTATTATAATGGTGAACGTCGATTTTGATGAATCCTACTTCATGGATCTTATTGATAAATTAGGTTATTTTTATAAAAATCACTTGTTACCACATTATACAACTTCATAAAAATTGTATCTATAATTATGTAATTTCGTCTGACCTTTTACTCTTGAAAGGCACACTGAAGCTAAACTAATTTTCTTATGAAGAATGGTATAATGTGATAACAATATATATTACTGCTGTATTAAGGGATCCATAAAATTACATAATAAGCAACTAACAGTCCAAATTTGATTTACTGTGCCATGAAGTACAAGTGGTATTTCGTTTCGTATTTGTCGATACTTCTTAATTCGTTGTATAGCACGTTCAACATGAATTCTTACAGCTGCAATTGTCTGACTTTCTATAACTTCTTCATGACAAAGCTGACTTCTACCACTGAGAAAGGCTGGAATATTAAGGGATACACCCATAGGTTGTAGTAAATCTTTTATCGTAAATCCCCGATCTGCCATTACAGAATCACCATTTTCCCATAGTTCCTTTTGCAAAAATCCTGAGCGTTTGACTATTTCGACATCAGAGATAGATCCATTAAATAACTCGCTGACAAATGATATTGCACCTGATGGAGCTATACCAACTAATCCTTTGTATGTAACATGATGCTTATAGTGTGAAAATAAGCTACTTTGAATAGTAAGACTTGAAGGTTTTTGGCAATATAACTCAGTACAATCTATTATCACTTTTGTAGTTGGATAAGTTTCTTTAAAACTTTTTGGCATGTTTCTCTGAAGTTGTTCCAAATTAGACCAAATTGGAATGGCACCAAGTTTAAGGTAAACAAAATTGGACCAAGTGATCAGGTATCTAGAAACAGTAGATTGTGGAGTGTTAAACAACCATGATGTAAACTTTAACGTAAAACCAAGTCTTAGCCATGTTAAAAACATAAATAGCTGATCAACTGGTTTCATTTTTGGTTTCGGTCCAGGTTTAGATTCAGGAGTCAAAAATGATGGTGATGATATCAAATCTTCAGGTAAATTATCTTCTGATTTTGGTTTATTAGTAGGATAATGATATTTGATATTTTCACATTCTGCTCCTGGATCTAAGTAGGTAAATAAAATATCAAACTTTTCTTTTCTTATACCAGTAAAAGACTTGAACAATATGTCATTATTCTGTATATTATCATATGTAAATACATGATTTTTCAAATTTGTGTTCAATAATTTGAGGTTTTTATTTTCTTCTAAAAGTTTTTTGCAGCTTTCTTCGCATTGTTCAAACTTTTTTTGAATAAGTAATTTTTCTGATTTTAACCTTTCACAACTGCTACATTTTTCTTCTTGAAAATCAAGTTGTTCACCTACTGCTTCATTATCAAGTCCTTCTTCCTCAGAGGGAGTAACAAATAGTTTTTGTCTTTTTAATGGCGACTTTCTAGATTTACTTAATCTTGGCTTTTTAAAGGTAAATACACTTGGAATGGCCCCAGGTTTCAAAGTTTTAATACCGCGACCCATGCTAACTTTTATTTCCTCTGGCTTAAAATGCAACTGGCATACTTTAGTATACTTGTTGATTTCAAATTTATCAGCACCTCCTTTCCTTCTATATTTTAATATTTCTTTACTCCAAGCTTTATGAAGATCTGGTTTGGTATCTTTATTAGGAAAAGAAAATAGTGCAATATTTGTTTTTTCCTTCTTACTATTATAAAAAGAACTTCCACATTCAGGTACACAGCAGTACATTGATCGTCCTCCTGTTTTCACTTCTTCTGGTGGAAAAAAACTCGAATTAATATTAAGCATGTTCTTGATTTAACAGTAGTTTAGGAAATAAATAATATGTTTTCTTCTAAAAGGTTTGTAATATTTCTAACTTCTTAAATACAACTCACAATGAAGTAGTTTGTTTACTTTTTTAAGGAGCTACTGCCACAATCTTTAATATCTGTCCATATGGGTCTCGTTTTGAAAGCGAGGCTTAGATTACATCATAGAATTAGGGAAACGCGTATTTAAGCATTTTTAGATAGATCTGAACGCAGATAATCACAAAAAAACCTATGCAGGTTAAAGTAAAGTCAATTTTTTCTAAACAAAAATTGACAATATTAAAACTTCAGTTAACTCTTGACAAAAAGTCAGATAAAACCATTTATTTACCCGTATACAAACTAAAGTCGATGACCTCTTTTTGAAAATGGAAATTTTACAGTCTCTTTTCTTTTTGCCCATCGTATTACTAGTTTCTTATAAAGAAGATTCTTATAAAAAAGCGTGGCTTAAGAAAATACTGCTATATCTGAATGGCTTAAATAAAACAGAAATCAGAAAGACAAACGTAAATATATCTTGGTGAAGTTAAAAAATCAGTAAAAGGTGATTCTATGTAAGTGGATTTTTGTTTTCCTATCACCACCTATTCATGTAAAGACACCAGGAATTGCATTCATTGGTACTTATTACTTGCAGCCTAAAGGAAGCGTTTATACAACCAAAATACAGTACATATTTGAGGTATGTAAAGGTAAAGGATTTGGGATTTTTTTATGTGCATAACAGGCATATAAAAAATAGAAAGCGAGGAGGTCCAAAAAGAAGACTCTCCGATTCCATCAAGGAGGATATGGAAATATTTGGCTTGTCATCGGCAGACACTGCTGACAGAGGAAAATGACGAAAGAAAGTCCGCTGTGGCGACCCCATTTAAATGGGAGAAGCCGAAAGGAAGGAAAAGAAGATACCTGCTACGTAGCAGCTGTTACTGCTCTTAGTACTATCTTCTCCTACTACTGCTCCTTCATACAAAAAATTTTTTTGTCAAAGGAGGGTATAAGCAAAGGTTTTAGTGTTAATTTTCTGGTCTACATAACTTCAGGTTACCTGAGTATCACTGGGAGTCAAATGTGATTGCTTTTCTCTGATGAGCGAAAATAGAGAAAGAATAGTATTACCAATCCATCATACTGATATGGTAAAGGAACGGTTTGAAATTTAATGTTAATACGTCTTGCTAGTCATAACAGAGAAATTATGATATAAGTTAATATAAAAAGAAAACTAATTTATATCTAGGTAGTAGAAATTCCAATGAAAAACAACAAATATAATATTTTTAATTAAGGCGAAAAAGAGACTTGATTTCAATTAGTCAAAATTCATTTTGTGATGGAAAAAACTTCGATAAGCCTGATATCAAGTATGGCAAATGGCTAGCATAGCTCCTATTTTAATGTTTTTATTTCTCAACCACAGTTTATTTTTTTTAGCTTAGCATACCATAATCAAGTGTTTGTATCCATGAAATGAACCCTCAGAATATACTTTGCCGAGGAAAAAATTACTGTATAATTTTGTCGAATGTCATTTAACAATCATAAATTTTTTTAATAAAAGCAATTAGTATTTACTCTAACTGTGTTCAACTTTCTTCCTCTAAGAAAAATATATTTGTGGTTTTAGTCATTTTAAAGCTGAAGTAACGCTATGCTCTCATTTTTGGGAATTAACAAATAATCTTCAAAGTAAAATACACTGCTAGGATATAAACCTTATATTTAAAAGCTTTTGCCTACCATAATTTTAAAATTTATTTTACAAACCTTCTTCCCAGTTTTTTAACCATCAAATCAAATGCATTAGGATTTTATTCCTTGTTACTTGTTCTGGATCAGAAAATGTTATTTTAAGGCTACCAAATTGTGTATTTGATATAATGCTAATGTCCACTGATTACTATTTTAGATATGTTGTTAAAGTAGCCTTTCTTTAAACAGCTATGACTATAAATTTGAACAAGTCACTGAAATTTCTTTTGGCTTAAGAAACGTTTAAGAACATAAACGACCAAAGAAAAGAAAGGAGAAATCTGTTTTCCTGTGATCTATTGACCAACTTGGGCGTCAAACAAAAATTGAGAGGGTCGGAAAACCCAAAAAATGCTCTTGGGAACACGTTACGCTATGCGTTTTTTAAAGTTGATAAACACAGTCCCTTGTCCTCACGAAAATTGTTAGGTGACTCCAAAGTTGAAAAACACTGCTCTATATGATAGAAGTCATTCAGCTTTCCCAGGCCCTTTTATAACGAAGGTGTTAGGACCGTAAAAAATTATTCTTTATAAGAGGATTCCTTGTAAACCAAGTGCAGCGTTACCTAGTGACGTCACTTCAATCAAGATGAGGGAAGCCAGGTTCTCTAATCATTACCATGTGGCTGTTCTGTAATAACAATGGAACTGAACCAAAGAACCATGCAGTGCAATTTAACTTCTTTGCAAATTTTATGATATCACCTACATATAAAATTCATTCAAAAATTGAAAAGGATGAGTTGACATTGAAGAGACTTTTAATCTAGCACCAAGAAGGAATACTTACATTGGCTGTCAAAATAAGTTTTTGACAAGAAAAAACAACAAACAATTGCATGTTGAGAAAGAGTTCTCCAGGATAAATAATCTGTGAGCTGTAATGGTAGAGTAACCCTGAAAAGTTGTGTTACCTGAACTCTTAACTGCGATATCGTCTGTCGTGACGTTGGCTTTCCTTGTCACAAGCCACAGGCTTACGGGGAGCACAGGAGAATCGCAATTTACAACAATCATCAAATGTCATTTCTACACTAAAATGGTCTGAGACCCTTGGCCATATGGTTTCAAACTTGTTGCACTGGTCAGTGTCCGCATGAGAGTCCATGTCTGTGCCAATGCCCCCAGGCCCGAGAAAAACCTCTTGAAGGAAAATGCTAGTTTTTAAAAGTCGTTTCGGATTGGCTTCGGTTCTTGGGACAGTTTCAGGAAGAAATCGATCAGCCGGAATTGATCGCTTAAGTCATCAAGTTTTCGTACTTAAAGGAGCTGGTCGTGCCCAACGTTAAGACCCTCATTAATAATCTGCTCTTTACATGAGACGGATGTAAACGAGGGAAAGCTGTTCTATGTGGAAATATGGTGACACAATTAAAATAGTGAAGGCTTACGTGCAAGGATAATGAGTCTATCAACCATCAAATACTGGAGTGATTGAGACAGTTAAAAGTATTACATGCCAAGCTGTGCTGAATACCACATCAGGGAGCTGCTATGCATCGTCTGCTTTGCTGAACATCGTTGGAGTACGACCGAGCGATCTGGTAGGAGTACAGAAATATCGAGATGCTTCTACATTCCACTTCAAGGAACGTTCATGTGTTCAATGTGGATATTGGTCCAGCTGACGGCTTATTCTAATTCTACATTCCTGCAGAAAGAGACGCTACTGAAGTTAAACAGCCGAAATTACATTATGCCGCACTGCCAGAGAAATTTCCACGTCCTCAAGGATCTACGATCGGTCAATACGACAAAAACCAGGAACATCCTGCTTTTTGTGCTGGGTGAATATTGGAAGATCAGTACGCAAATGCCAGGAAAAGTCGGAAAACCAGGAAAACCATGTGAAGATCTGATGAAATTCGGATGAATCTACATGTCACCGGAACTGATTTGAACAACGAAATACTTCTGACCCAATCATTAGTGGTGGGTTTTCATCTTCTGTACAGATTCGGCTGGTATAAAAAAAACTCGGGAGGGGAGGGGAGTAGAAAGAAATAATTTTTGAGGTTGAGATGGAAGGAATAAGAATAACAGAAAGACAAAACGTGAAGATGTAGAAATGGATTGTGATGAAATTGAGTTTGGCAAATGGAGGAATACCACGTCACCATGATTCGCCCACGACATTCGATGCGATGACATCAAAAGAATTATAATCCCAAGGATAATTCATTGACATACATTTTTCTGATTTTTTGCCTTCCTTTCAATTTTTACTGAATGTTATTTTTGTCCCCATTTTTTCAATTCTCCAGGCTGGCGATTAATTCTGCTTTGGAGGTATGTTGTGAAAAACGCTGGGCTTCTGGGAAATGAAGCTTTCGGTGGAGCAGAATATTCGTTGTGAACGCAAGGCATGTGGATCATGAACTTGACAATGAAAAGGTCTTTAAATAAGCAGGAAACGTTTTTATTACAAATGTCAGCTGGTCATGAGGATAAAATGAGGAAGTTTTTGTTCGCCTTCTTTGTTGTTGAGTTTGCTTCGCCCAAAAAAGTTCGTGTCGCTAACACCAAGCTGCAAAAACAAATGATGATTTTCAAACAAAGCTGACAATCAAAAGTTATTTTGTTTCTAACAGAAAACCATCAAAAGACGACAGAAAGAATGCAACTCCAATTGAGTTTCTACCGGTATTCTTAAGCGTTAAAAAATAATAACATGGCCTAAGAAAAAATCCAGTCGATTGCAAGGCATGTACGAAACCAAGAGCGTATTGTAACTGCGCTTTATTTTACTACTACGACAGAAAGAACCAACGATCCATCTTCACAGTTTGTTTCCAACTTTGATTAAAACCCTGTTATTTTGTTCCAGGGAGAAATTCTACGTTGACTGATGTATACAAGGCTATAACGAGATCGATGGTGAGACAATTGAACTTCAATGTAACACCGAAAACCTTCACCAACTTGTACAATTCGGAATTACTGTTCAAGTTGCCAGGTTACCTTATGATTATTGGTGGGAAATCGTTCATTATGCTTTTAGAGTATCCGTAAATATTCAAATGATTGTATTTTATGCTGGACACAATAAGCTATTAGTTGTTGATAAGGAGCGCAATTCTCATGATATATATATATATGGTACTGAAGCCATTTAACCGTTTTTTAGTGCAGAATAGCCGAGATAAGTCATTACGTTTTGGCAAGGATACGAAGGTTACAAAACGAAACAAGACATTGCATTGATTTGAGTGAGAAATCATTGGATCAAGGAACCATAGTAGGGTTGACTATCATTTAATATATCTTGACATAAGAAATAAAACACGAAAATGGTGTTAGGGAGGACATTAACTTGCCTGAAAAGATCAGATGCAGAGAAAACTTCAGTTTTTTTGGAACAACGCGGCCAACCTGATGCTCTTTTGTTCGAGGGTGGGGTTGTCGCCCAATTGGGTAAGTCAATTTTTACATTACAAAACATTAAATTTTTATGTTATAAAAAATGTCACAAAATGCAAAGGTTGTTTTTGTACGTAGGTTTTATTTACCCACATATATAAAGAAGATTTCCATTTGGTAATTTTTTGAATTTTAGTTACGTATGTTATCTTTCGTATAGGTACTCCATACCAGATGTAACATAGACAATCTCCATTAACCCCTCTGACTGGTCAGATTGTGCATTTTCTAGATAACTTATCAGCTTTTGACATTGTACTAATATGCACGGTAGGAGGCCCTGTAAACAAGCATTGCATAACCTTCTAACCACGTTAATAATTTAATACATACACACAAACACACATACTGTGCTTTATAAAGCCTTAGCCTTGTACATTAAAAATTTAGATTCATCGTATTTTGCCCATTTTTCCATAACTTATGACAATGGCCTGTTTTTTCAAAGTGATTTAGGTCAGTTTTGAATTTTTATCATCAGCAACACCATTATTATCACCATCTCAATCCACTATTGCAGTTCCAAATTAACTGCTACCACCACCATTACCATTATCGATATGACAACAGGTACTGCTGATGGTGGTAGTATTGAAGCTGAACCTATCACTGCCTTTTTTGTTACAGCCATTAATCTTATTTTACTACTGTTCCTTAAATTATAAAATTATATATTAATTTATTTTGAATTAATTGATTTTGAATCCGGGTTTTACCTACAAAGCATGTCATCTTTGGTCTCACTAACTGGCCATGTTTAGCTTTACCACTTCGTCTAAGTTCTTCTGGTCATAAAGAATTGCATTTGAGGGCATCACTGAGAATTTGGAATCAGTAAATGTAGCAAATCATGTAAGGTATTTTGTATTACTGTTTATGTGTGCTTTGGTAGCCAAAGAGAGGGCCCTTCACTGTGAAATTCCATGAGTCAGAGTGAATCTTTTATTCAGAACTAAACTAGAGAGAAATACCAGTGCACAATATCAGGTGTTGATCTTTAACTATGCAATATGTGAATACCATTAGTTATTATTCTTCACTCAACAGCTGGATTCTCATTGATTTTTTAATTATAACAAATAAATAATTTTTATTTCTCTATCTGTAACTACATTAGTAGTGTAAGCAAATTCTAGTGCTACCTGACAGCCTCCTCCCAAAGCACTTTGCTTTGTGAATATTAAAGCCAATAGTCATGTTTTGTAAATATGAGGAAAATATATTGAGAGGGCATTGTCACAGAGCCAAGATTTCATGGAACCTCTGTCCATTAAGTATGCATTACAGTCTTGACTGTACCATAGTGTCACAATAGTTCTCTTTAAGCCAAATGAGAGCTGGTGTAAAGTAGGCCAATGGTATTGTAAAGGAAGAGCTAAACCTGGGAGTGCACAACTGTTAAGTTCAAAGGAATCTTAAAAATATTTTTTGTTATAGGTATCCATCAACTTTGAGTAAATCAGTTTATATTTTATTATTAAAGGTATCAGTTGCAGTCATATAGTATAATGTATTAAAAATTTGGTGGATACTTAAAGTGAATTGTACATCAGGAATTAGGGTAAAACCAGCTATATCATAGTTACAGTCTGGAAAATAATCCTGCATATATTTTCAATAAGTGACAACATTTTTGAAGAAAGATAAGATAGTATGAGAAATTAAGTCAATACACAACATGGGTAAGAAAAGTACATGAAACAGGGGGGCAGTAGTATTCAGCCATCAGTCTGGGGGTTTATAGAATCACACTGTGAATGACCATCTGAAAACAGGACCTGCTGTGACTGTGGACACATGCATGTGGCTGTCCAGACAGTGACATGGGAACTGGGACCTAAATGTTTAGGAACAATTTTATTAAAAGGTAGACAAGAAAGATATATCACCAAAATGTGGATTTTGGTGATATATCTTGGCTCAGAGACCAGTGTCAGCTTCATTGAGGTTCAAGGCATTTAGATCTTGCTTATATTGTGGCCTCCCAGTTTTTCTGGGGTCTTCATCTGTCTAATGTCCCATCCACTTTCAGTTCCAGCAATTTCTTTGCCTATGACTCACTCCTCTTGATGTGCCCAAACCAACACAAGCATTTTTGATGAAGAGTCACATGAAGGAGTAGTATGTGGAGCCTAGAGTAGAGTGTTGCAATGGTAGCTTGTTCTGTTGCCTTTACATTGCAGATCCACTGGAGCATCGCTTGTTCATTCCTGATCAGATGCTGTGTATCCCAGCCCTCAGTGTGTAGCACTCACTTGTATGTAACATTGCACTGCAGATACAGCTTTGGTACACTACTCCACAGTTCCATAACAAGATACCTTTGTTGGTCAATAAGTGTAATAATTCATTCAACTTTGCCCATGCTACTCTGCATCTCTGTATAGTACAGCTCTCACATGTTACTCCTGGGCAAATCCCTCTGAGATAGGAAAATGACTCAACCACTTCAATTTTATTATGATAAATTTTCACTTCCAAACAGGGACTACCTTCAAGCACATCATCATCATCATCATCATCATCATCATCATCATCATCATATTCAGTTTAAACGTACGCTTTACATGCTAGCATGTGTTGGATTCTTTCTTGAAATTGACTTCCAAGTTATCCTATCCTTCACCAGGTCTCTGCTGACACCATTTTGTTTGAGATCCATCCTTTTCACTTCCTCCCATGTTTTCTTTGGTCTTCCTCTGTCAGTGGTTCCTGTCACCTTGATTGTTCTGCATCTACTTGCCCAAGCATTCTTGTCCATTCTCTCCACATGACCAAACCAATTAAGCCTCCTATTCTACATACAGCTGCCAATACTGTCCAGATTCAATCTCCTTCTGAGTTCATTATAACTGAACCTGTCCTTTTGACTGACATTGCACATCCATCTTATCATTCTCATGTCATTCCACTCCATGTGGCTCACATCTTCAGCTTTCACTGGCCAAGTTTCACTGGCATACATCATTGTGCTACGTACACATGCCTGGTAGACTCTACCTTTGGTAGGTAATGGCAGAGCTCTGTTGGTTAACAATGGCATTAGCTCCCTGGACTTACTCCGTCCACTGTTAACCCTTGCTGTTACACTTGCACCAGCTCCTCCCTCAGCTCCAAGGGTGTCACCAAGGTAGCAAAACTTCTGGACAACTTCAATTTATTCACCCTCCAAATGCACTTCCCGTAGGTCTAAGTCACAGGTTACCTGTCCTTCTATGCACCTCTTGCAGCTAAAACAGTTAGTTTCTGTCAGTTTCCCTTCCTTCCACTGCACTGTTTATGTACCCAGTGCTTGCAAGTACCACAATAGATTGAGTTGCTCCCAACTCCCTTCCCACAGACTGAACAGGGAAACTTTCCTTTCTCCAATGGCTTTCCTAAATTGCAACCACTGATCATCACTTTTGTCTTTCCCATGTTCACTCTCAAACCTTTTACTTTCCAAGCCCTTCTTCAGTCTCCAACTTAGCAAGTTGACCATCCAATGTCTCACTGGAGAGAACCAGGTCATCTGCATATAGCAGTTCCTCTGGGCAACCCATTTGAAACTCTCTTGACAGTGCTTCCAAAACACAAATAAAAAGCAGTGGACTTAGTACAAGCATGATACTGAATAACAATGGGCTTAGTACTGAGTCTTGATGAATGCCCACCTTTACTCCAAATTCATCACTGTATGAGTCACCAACGTTGACATGTCTTTTTGCACTACTATACATGGGTTGGACAACAGAGGTGATCCATGCTGGTATTCCAACCACACCCATTGCACAACAAACTACTTTGCATAAGACACTGTCAAAGGCCTTCTTCAAATCAATGAATGCAAAGTACAGGTTTTTATTTTTGGCAAGGTATTTTTCCTGCAGCTTTCTGACAATGAAATTGGCATCAGTGGTGCCTTGCCCAAGAACAAAACCAGATTGCACCTCATCAATTGGAATGATGTCATGAATAAGTTTTTCAATAACTCATTCAACAGCCTTGAGTACATGTTCTGTGAGCTTTAATCGATGATAATTTCCCCATTCCAGAGAGTTACCTTTGCCTTTAAAGAGACTAATGATGAAACTATCATCCCAATCAGATGGAGTCTTTCTCTCAGATTTGATAGCATTTGACAGATCAGAGATCTGTCTACTATAATGGGCTTGTGCAACTTTTAGAAATGATGCCTGATGGGCCTGGTGACTTATTTGCCCTGATATGGCTGACTGAGTCCATGACCATTTCGGGTTTTATTTTGATTTGTGATCCAGCAACTAGCCCTGCTGTTGGCAGATCAGCCTTTAAAAGTACTGTTTCCAGGCTCTCTTTTTGCTTTCCTCACTGAATGAGGTACATAAATAGTACATGTACCCTACTAGTAACCCATGTGCAACTGATACAATGCTTGTACTATCAAAATAGTCTTGAATTTTAGGGTTTATTACATCAATCAACTACTTCATGATTAAGGACACCATAAAATTTGCTTTTGAAGTTGGATAGCATGTTTCAGAATTTGTAAAAAATTATAGAAAAGTTTTAAAGAATGTTGAATTCAGAATTGGCAACAAGCTAATGGGGAGCAAGAAAAAAGGATATTATTTCAAATAATGATATTTATTTATTTTCTGTTAAATTCATATCAATGATAAAATAAATTACTGATAAATTATTTTATATATTTATTAAGATAGTTCAAATTTTCATAAAATTGCATCATGCTGACTGTTTTAGAATTTATGTTACAGGGCCAGCTGAAACTGAAGCAGTCAGAAAGCTATACAGTAAAGCTGTTGAAGCGTATGGTTGTTTAGGAGCTATTAGATTATTCATTGGTAAGTTTTTTAACTAATTTTGACTTTGTTTGCTTGATCAGGTGACAACATTTTCATTTTCACATGTGTTTTATTTTTTCCATTTTTTGTTGTTACCTTTTTTAGCTATCCTTGAAATTCACATAATAATAACCCCATGCCTTTTGAGTTTATGCCAGAGAGTTTTTTCTTTAAATGGTAAGACTTGACATTAGATGCAGAAGTGTACAAAGAGGATCCTTTGTTACACCATTTAGTATATTAAGTAAGTTAAGTAGTTGCATCCTTTAATCTTGCTTGGGTTTACTTTGTAATTGGCAGTACCACACAGACTTTATTAGTGGTGTTTTTGCTCATGCTCAGCATGCTTAATAATGTAGTTTCATTTAGTCAGAAATATTCTTATAATATTCCAATGTTTTAATTTTACTTGTGTACAAAATATGCCATGGAAGATCAGCTTACCACCCGACTTTTAGCATAACCTGGCTTGATTTGAGATTTTGTAATGGCCTACAGGCAGGAAGTTTATTTGTTTTTGCAAGGTAGTAGTAGTTTCAATTTTTTATGAAAAATTTAAATGCTTTAATTTGAATTTCTTATTTTGAACAAATTTTTCAATTCTTTTTCTGTAAGATTTGAATTCTATCTATCTATCTACCTATCTATCTATTATATATATCTGTCTGTCTCTCCATCNATGTAGTTTCATTTAGTCAGAAATATTCTTATAATATTCCAATGTTTTAATTTTACTTGTGTACAAAATATGCCATGGAAGATCAGCTTACCACCCGACTTTTAGCATAACCTGGCTTGATTTGAGATTTTGTAATGGCCTACAGGCAGGAAGTTTATTTGTTTTTGCAAGGTAGTAGTAGTTTCAATTTTTTATGAAAAATTTAAATGCTTTAATTTGAATTTCTTATTTTGAACAAATTTTTCAATTCTTTTTCTGTAAGATTTGAATTCTATCTATCTATCTACCTATCTATCTATTATATATATCTGTCTGTCTCTCCATCTCTCTCTCTCTCTCTCTCTCTCTTTCTCTCTCTGTGTCTGTCTATCTATCTATCTATTTAGTTTGTTAGTCAGTTATTCATGTAATAATATTTAAACAACCTCTGCTGTGGAGCTGAAACATTTTTTGAGCTTTTAAGTTAATCTAAGGATTAAACTCATAGACTTTGAGTAAAACTGTACCCCATGTCTTCATATTTTTTGCTTCTTTTCACAGTTCTATTCAGTTGGTGGGTCTATTCCATGTATGGCTTTCCATAATTTGAAACAATTAAATTTTGCCACACTGAATATAAAAATGGTAAAATTTGGTGTTTGGGTCTATTTTTAACATATTCAAGTTTTTAAAATTTTCAAATATTTAATAAAGATTTAAAAAGTGTACTTACTGCATATTTAGTTCATTTATTTACTTTAGTTTTTCATGGCTTTTCTCCTGTAATAAACACCCATTGTGTCTTTTGTAAATGACTGGGTACCATTTACCCATATGGTGCTTTTCTATGGCCACAATGTGGGAAAATGCTCCCCATCTATGTTGGTCATCAGATTACAATGTTATAAGAAGAAATCCAAGTGCAAATGAAAGAAAAATTATTTTCAAAGACTTATTATTTAGGAGTTATATTATTTTGCATGAACCCATCGTAGTTTTAAGTTCTGTGATTTCCAAAAAATATTTCAGAGACCAGCTGAAAATTGTTTCTCACAGGCTGTTCTCATTGGTACTTACTGTAGTTAATAAAGAAGTATTAGGCCAAGTGGTTAAATCAACAACTTTTCATGTAGGTGGTTCACAGATGGCGCCACAGCCACATTCCTGGATGTTCTGTGCTTAATCCTTTTCTCCATTAGAAGCAGCATACTGTTAATTTTGTACATCTTCTTGAAGATAGAATTCAGAAAGAGAAAAAAATAAGAAAAATAATTAAAATGTACAGAGAGGAAAAAAAGTAGCCCCTTGTAGTGAAGTGGCAACCAGGTTTGCTTAGGGTGAAAAAAGTGAAACAAATTTTCAGTAGTTCCTTCCACATTTTCCTTGATATCAACAGCATGGGGAGCTTTGGTTAGTGGTAACTCATTGTTTATGTGCAGGAAAACTGCTTTAAGACTAACTTTCAATGAGTCATTGAATGATCTCTATTGTTAAAGATGGTGGTCAATATACATGCGAGCCATGGGGCCACCTACAGTACATACAAGTAAGTTTCCCATCATTGAAAAAATGTCAAACCTTTGCTATGTGGTACTGGGTACCAGGTAGGGGGAATATTAATACAGCGAATTCACTTTTTTACTTCCCCAAAGCTATTTTTAACTAGCTGCACAATGCAGAAGTAGCAGTCTTCTAAATGATTGCTTGGCTTTCATCAAACTAATGTCACTTTAAATGGGATTGATTTTCATTTCCACTTCTTCCACCAGCAAAGCTTTGTGGTGCAAGTATTGAAGCATACCTAGGAAGCCCAGCTTTTTGTCTTGGCTCACAAAGTTTGTACCCAAACTTTAAATGATAAAGCTTTTTAACAAGGTTTGGGTTTGTTCTCCTTTGTGCAGTGTAAATTATTTTGCCATAAATGTAAGAGAAATTACCAATGTTTGTTTAAAACATTGACAAGACATCATGATTTTATAAGCATAGAACTAAATGAGTTGCTTCTGGTTCTGAAGCTCTGTTGTTTGATTATTGAAAACTAAATGGTCACATTCAAGTAACAGAAGAAAATAATTCATCATACTATTTTTAAGTCGATGTAAGCTTCATAACAATTGAATCTAACACTTTACATCTATTTGCAGCCTAAAACCGCTGCTCCAGGGAATGCTTTTTCTTTGTCTGCTATATGAAGTAAGGAAAATCAACAACAAGTTGTACTCAGAACACTGTGCTTAAGGATAAAAAACGAGTACCATTTTTGAATACAGCTCCTGCCAATAAGTAACAACCAACTTATTTAAAGACCGAAGAAAATTCCTTGTCAAGACCAGTGCATTCCAACTTTGTTGTGAAAGATGCAACTGTTGACCATAGGTTTTAACTTAAATGAAAGCTGTAAGCTGCATATGATCCCTGATGCTGAGAGTTACTAGTTTTTTATGGTTCTTTCGAGTCTTATATCCTGATAAGTCTAAATGAGTAAACTGTTTGTTGTAGCCTGTTATGCTTTAAAATTGATACCGAAAACCCTGCAACTAATTCCATCAGAAAGCCATTGTACGTCCGTTTTACTGCTTTACTGATGCATTGATTAGCAACCCATATTTATATATCACCCTCTATCTATCTATCTATCCATCTATCTATCTATCTATCTATCTATCTATCTATCTACCTATCTATCTATCTATCTATCTATCTATCTATCTATCTGTGTGATGTCTACTGACGTCGACGATGATCCACCAGGTTTTTTTTGTATAATCTCTGTCCATTCTTGGCCCATTATTCTTTTCGTACTAGTAACAATCTTGTCCTTGCCTACCACGGGGTCGCTTTTCATCAAACTTTCTTCTACTGACCAAGTATTCTAGTTTTTCCTTTCGACATAGATGACCAAAAATGACATTTGGCGCTTTGTAATCGTTTTGTCAGACTTCTGTGTGTATCCGCCCTTTCTAATAGTATTTCATCGCGTTGCATATCCATTGCTCAGCTTATCCATTTTAATTACCGACCAAGTTAAATGTAATGTTTAAGTTGAATTTTTAACAGGTCTTTTCTATAATAACCCTAAGGAAACCCATATTAATTACAGTAGACACCCTCGTTTTTTCGTAAGAAATATATGGCACAGTGTATAGGTTTCTGTTCTTTCCCTTTGTCGTCATTTTCTGCCGGGTTGGCAGTAACATTTTTGGGCGAATAGACGGAAAAGCAATACTTGGCCCAAGACGAATGCCCTAGCTGTTCGCAACACCTGCTGCGGAGTCACTTGTTCAATATAACTATGCTTGGGATAATTGACAGGNAATTTTTAACAGGTCTTTTCTATAATAACCCTAAGGAAACCCATATTAATTACAGTAGACACCCTCGTTTTTTCGTAAGAAATATATGGCACAGTGTATAGGTTTCTGTTCTTTCCCTTTGTCGTCATTTTCTGCCGGGTTGGCAGTAACATTTTTGGGCGAATAGACGGAAAAGCAATACTTGGCCCAAGACGAATGCCCTAGCTGTTCGCAACACCTGCTGCGGAGTCACTTGTTCAATATAACTATGCTTGGGATAATTGACAGGTACTTTGTCTTGCCATATAGCATCTTGTAATTTATCCAGGAGTGCTCATTTTATTGCTTTAGGTTCCTTTATCTATAACGTGGGGAACTGATGGATGGATGTTGTCGAAGGGGTCAGTTGTATTCCTTTTGAGCCAGGCCAACACAGCCAAGAGTAGTCTTATAGTATGTTACTGAAATGGCCCTCTGCAAAGCCATTTGCTGCGAGGCGAATTCTCACTGTGCTTACCTCATTCTTCTTCGAAATGATAACTGAACGCTTGAATTTTTGGAAACAATATTGACCCACATTCGCCACTTTTATCAAAAGTTGGTACTGCTTTCAGTATTCGAGTTCACCTATCACACCCTGCCGAACTTTCCTTTAAGAAGATTCTAAAAGAGACAGAAAAATGTCTTGCTCAACTTCTTACAATCCCTTCAAAATTTAAACACTCTAGCCACTTATTAAATTTACGTACATAAATTTTTTTGTACAAGAATGAAGGCTTTTTTTAAATCAATATTCTTAGGCTATATGAATTTTATCACATAACAAAAAGCGCTTTAGAAAACTTAGCTAGTATAATTGTGACAGCTGATCAAATATTTGGGTTTTTTAATTCAGCGCATATTTCACCTTTATTGACTACTTGAGCTCTTCTTTTCGACCAGAGAATGCAGTTTCATTTGCTTGTTTTAATATTCTGTTTGATCCCATGAGAGCATGTATGTTAACTTCTCCTGCTGCAGACGTAGTCCACAGATCCGGAAATACAAATGCCAGCCCAGTGATTCGAAACAAAAATCAGTTACAAGCTTGTGATTCTTTGACTAGAGGATATCGTCTGGCAAGAAGGGCTTCATTTGAATATCCTGTCATTACCATCTACACACAGACCAATGGCAACCAAAATCTAATACACCATAGTTCGAGATGTTACTAAGAAATTCTGATAAACACTCCCGAATCACCCAAGAAGAAATGTAAATTTGCATTTCTGGATTTTCATATACGTTTAACAAACACTGGTCAATGATATGCACTCCCACAAACATTTTACTTGATGATTTTACCAATTACATTTGGTAGGTTAATTGGCGTGATCCATGATTGAAACTTCTTTTAACCTTTGGCTCAATACCTCTTGCTTCTGCCTTTTCTTTCTTTACTTCCTTTACTGTAACTGTTATTTCTATTTTGACCTGTGCTGATACTACATTCTCCAATAGCTGCTCCTTTACTTATCTGATTAAAGGAGTGTAAAAAGCTTCATAATAAAAGCACTCTGCTTCAAAAGCTGGTTCTTCCCCAGTTTCATATTGCTTTCAACTGTTTCTTGATATTATTAAATATAATTTGATCATTGTTTCGCACATTTGCAGTTTTACTTTTGACGTATTGACAATGAGGAGCGAGTTATGCCACCACAACACCTGGCAACGCCTTTGTTCTGTTTTTGTCCCCTATTGTGTGACCATGTGAAGCCAGTAATATACCCAACTATTGTCAAATTTGGAACCCCCAAGTTGAGATACTTTTGGTATCTGGCTAATGTTAGTTGTTGCAAATCTTTAGTTATTAGTGCCTTGGTATTCTCTTTTCATTTCTTTTTACGATCTTTTTGCTTTTAATCCTTAGCCAATATATTATTAAATGGCGTTCTTCCACTTCTTTCCAGAAAAGGATAGAATACAGGCTGAGCCAAGTCTTTTACACACTGTCAGATCTCCAACTTCCTTAACCAGTATAATCTTTTTCACTAGAAAGCAGAACAGAAGTTAAGTAGATCATGTTTAATTGTGCCTCCCCTTGCCATGACTGTAGCTACTAATGTTATATAATAAAGAGGACTCCACCCACAGAAATCAAGGCTCGTTGTAGTCACCAGAAACAGATAAAGATAGTTAACAGTTCCGGCCAACATGGCAGACTGTATCAAGTGGAAAACATCCGTTGCAACAGCAGGGCTCGTGTACATTCGTCATTAGCGATATATATATATATGATATATATATATATGTGTATGTGTGTATGTATGTATGTATATATATATGCGTATGTATAAAAATATATATCATCTAAATTTCTGAAGCACTTCTTCTATGGCTTTGTTTATGTATTGCGTCTCGAGTCCTGTAAAATTTGTTTGTGGTGTATAAGTTGTTTGTTTGGTTGTTTTTTTATGTTATTAATTTGTCAAAATAGAAGCCTTAACATCTGACTGTTTGGAGTTTACTCCTAATACTATATATATATATATATATATATATATATATTCGATTGTGATTTGTCACAGGAGGCACAGGAGGTTGATCATTCTAGTTAAATCAGCATTGAAGAGAAAAAGAAAAGAAAAGTTTTACTGTGAAAATGTGTAAGAGTGTGAAAATGATGTGTAAAAATATCCCACACATTTTCGTCAGACTGTTTGGTTTTTTCTAATTTGTACAAACCCTGAAGTAAAGGAAAATAATCGTAGGGAATAATTTTTAAGGGTGAGGGGTAAAAAATGTATAAGAAAATAGTGATGTAGGATACTTATCACGACGATGGGAGAAATTTCTCTCGGAACTTAGCTCAGAAAAAGCTTACAATTCACGACTTGATAAATATCCTACATCAGTGGCGTCCAGTGAATCCATAAGATCAAGAATTTTTAAGATTAGAAGGAAATGTTGCTATTTAAGTACTTTTGGATTTAGGTAACTTTTTGGCTTGGAAAACAAGTATAAGTAGTGAAAGCTTTGTTTCCCGTTGTTTTTTTCTTTTAAAAAAACACCGAGTCGCGTGTAATGGTTTTCGTCAAAAGCTGTTTTGCGGTCTTTCCTGACATTGCATTTGAATTATTATCAGTAAGCGTTTTCCTTTACGGCATATCACAAACCAACACGATTTATTTGGCGTTTTGTTTTACCCTCTTGCCAGGTCATTCAGCCGAGCCCAGTCACATGACTAGTTCATGAATTTACAATTTTTTATGTCTTTGCCAATACTTTGTCTTTCGCTTGCACCTTTTTCCAGGAGTAATATTTTTCATTGATTAATAGTCCATTCATGACGGTTTGTTCGTTAGACTTTGCAAGAACTTGCTTTTTTCTTTGGAGTGTATTTTGAAAATGTTGATTTTTTCCCCAGCACAGAAATTTGAATACGAGGACTATCAAACAGGAAAATGTTCACAACCCTTTGCAATTTGACCCCGCCCTGAAATAGAAACCCGGCAGCTGTTCATAGGATTAGAACTGCGAAACAATACAGTGGTTTCACATTGCTTAAGTAAGAAGATTCAGAGCTTCTGATCGATAAAACTAGAAATATCGGACAGGAACTAATAGACAAAAAGAATATTTAATGGAAAAATTACCTGGTTATCTTTGAGGATTGACTTTTTGGAAGATTATATAGCACTTTGAATATGGGAAATTGGATATTTTCCCTTCATTTATGCTTTGCATAAAGCTAAATTTCTGATCATATAAATATGAAGATCGGGAACGAAGGTTGATGTGTACAATTAAATGAATTACAAAAGATTAAGATTTTTGAAAAGGGTGCGTTTACTGTAACACTGTCTTGTTATTGTAAATGTTGTACCCACGATTGTTCCAAAATTATGTTCTTGGAGGTTTTTAGGAGAGAGATTAACAGATTCTGTTAAATTATTCACCTGTTTTATGTTTAAAGCTCACTTTTGAAAAAGATTATTCTGTTCTACGGCAGCACGTTTTCTCTCTAGTTGAACTTTGGCTCAGCATGTTTTTTACAGAATTTTGGGTTGGTGATCAACTCTGCTGTTTTTTTTAGATGAAATTGACACAATAACTCATGCCATGTATGAATAAAATTGCATAAATCGTATATTTTACCCTGTCGCCTCAAAAATGAAAAATCTGGTAACACTCTCTCACCAGGTATTTTGGGGGTACCATGACAGAAGGATATTTTAGAGCCAATAGTAAAGATGTGGTGTGAATAGTAAAGATTTTTTACGTTAATTCAGGACCTATACCTATGGCTTAATGGTTAGTGCAGTTGCACCATAACCAACAGGTTTCGGGTTCGATTCGCAGAGCGAAGGAAGAGAATTTGGAACTTTAACAAAAAAGAAAGAACCATTGTTTGGCGACAGGAAGGGCATCCGGTCAAGAAATTCCTCACTCCCAAAACAATGTCCCTTTGAAGGGCACCTTCTGAGCCCTAATTACTGGGGAAGAATGACGTTGAAACAAAAAAAATTAGTAAAGATTTGGTGTGGATAGCAAAGATATTTTAAACGTTAATCGCCTTCTTTTTATGGAGAAAAGGGGAGACAGCGTGCTTCCCTTAATACATAAAGAGATGAAATGCGTTATAGAAAGCACATTCTTTATTATTCTGTTGGTAGGATTCCTTTGTTTTGCCCTTTGCAGTCTTCAGTTTGTAAATGCCAATAGTTAATTAGACCATTAGAAAAAGTGTTAGTTTTTAACGGTACAGTTTCTCTTTTAAGTATAGAAAAGCAGGCGTCACAATAAACCTTGCAGTGGAAAAAACGAGTAAATAACACAAAAAGAAAAATATAAAAGCTAAACAAATGTGTCCGAGTTAGTCAAATGAGGTTTGCTTCTGAACTAATTGCTTGCTTTCAAGTTTAAAACTATAGAAAGAGGATGCGGGTTTGAAAATCCTCAGATTGGAACTGATAATGCTCCAGATGTTGAAGTCGCTCAACAATAATCACTTAAGACTTGAAAAAGGTCGATGATGGCAACAGAGTAAAAGCTATAGTTTTTTTGACTAATGAAGTTTTAAAAACGTATCTGCCAACTACTTATTTCATGAAGTATTGACTAGAAGAAAGTTTAGGGAAAAGTTTCAAGCAGATAAACTTTTGGATGAATCAGTCCGCAATAAGTGATTTGGGAGAATTAAATGATATTATGATAGCAGCTGAGAACTCATTTGTTTAAGTTGTTAAGCTTAAAGGATGTAAGGTTGAACAAACAAAACAACTACAGTGGAAAGGAATACGTAAGTAAACAAATGAAACAAGAAAATTCCTAAGCTGCTTTGGCAGCCTAAAAGAAAAAAAGTTGCCACAAAAATAACAACAGATATCAGAGGGAATACGCCAAAAAGATAGAATAGCAAGTGATCAAAAATGGAATAAAATTGTAATTTAACAAAGGGAGTGGAGGAAGGAAAGTTTTAAAAAGTAGAATCAACCAGGTCAGAGACAACAGACGGTTTAAAAATAATTGGGAAACGTAATCTGAATATTAGACGTGAATCTGCCAAGGAGGAGCAAGAGAGGAAGACCAAGGAGACGCTACATGGATGTAATAAAAGAGGACACGAGGGGGATGGGAGTGAGAAGGGAAGACGCTGCCGACCGCACAAAATGGAATCGTATGATCCCATTACTTTCTCTCCCCTCACTTATAATACCTTTCTTTTCCTGTCTTACTTCTTTTTTCACTCCCCCCCCCTCTCTCTCTCTCTCTCTCTCTCTCTCTCTCTCTCTCTCTCTCTCTCTCTCTCTCTCTCTCTTTTTACCCCATTTTTTCTCTCTTTTTATCTTCCTCTTCGCTCTTCTCGCTTTTCTTCTCTTACCCGTCTCCCTCCCATTTTCTTTTCTGGTGTTTGAAATCAAGAATTTGGATTAATTATAGCGGCTGTACGAAATTAGTAATCACTTTCTTCGTTGTATTTAAATAATAGATTGTTGCATGAACTAAGAATGTCTAACATAATATTTGTGTTAGACAGTAATCAATAATGGATCTCTGTATAAACTGTATCCTATACAACTTAAATATTAAATATTTCTTTTGACTGAAATTGGCTAACAGCAGTTTTTCTAATTAAAACGAATTGAAAACTACCGTATTTACATTTTTATTTGTTTCCTAGGGGAAGAGTGCTATTTGTATCTTTTCTTTGTTACGGGATGCCTGTCTGCTGGGAAAATAGAGGAAGATGAAATTTTTCGTATAACAAACTGTGCATTTGTACCACTTCAAGAACCATCCGAGTTAGACATTCGAATTGCCGATGTTCAAAAACTTCTGATGTCAGGATGTTTTTTCTTTGCCTGGTCACCAACCGGAAAGATTAATCTTGATTTGACCCTGTCGGCACAAAGGCTTCAACTGAAAGAGCCACCAGATGATCGATATTTTTGGTATGTAGTACGATAATGCTGTTGGTAACCACAAATTACTATTACTTTTAATGGATTCTTTGCGTACAATGGAGAGAGAGAGAGAGAGAGAGAGAGAGAGAGAGAGAGAGAGACAAACCAAGAAATTTCCTCAGTGGGCGCGCGCTAAAACTAGCCCATACCTAATATGCCCTATGAAGTCATGTATAGAAGAAATAAGTTTGTGGACCTTAAAGTGAATTTAATTGAGAAATTAAAACATATGTTTAAATGCGTATTTTGAAAAGGACTTTTATTCGGATTTTTATTTCGAATATTAAGTTTTTATTTCCTAGAGGATTTCGTATGCGTCCTGCATGCAAAATTATGGTCATGGTAAGAGGTGTCCGGTTTTTTTACCGTTTTAAATTATTTTTTGAGGTTCATTTTTAACTTAAAGCCTTAGGTTTATTTCATGAGTTCGCTTCGTTTGTGCAAGCGTAGCTTTTGCATGACGAGCCAGCAGGAAAACTTCTACTTTGGTCTCCAGATGCAAAAAGAAGAGTTGGCCTCCCTTATGTCGCACTGAAGTCAATCATCAAAGAGGAAACCGGTTTGACAGGATCTAAACTGATAACTGGAATGGCTGATCGAGAGCTCTGGGCTTCGGAATTTATTCATGTTTCACCAGCGCCTTCTGGCATTTCAGTGAAACAACAACAAGAAGAAGATTTGCCCTAATTTTTATACAGTCTTCATCGGCTAATTTTTCGTGCATAGTTTTTATCTTTCTTTAGGCACCTATCTGAAATTGTTTCATCAATGCTGTACTATTTATTTTACAAATTACTCGAGTTAAGTGTAATACATTACGTTCTCAAAGCTATAATATTTGCTCTGAAGTGAAAATGTAATAAACACAAATTTTCATCGTAACTTGGTATTGCGATGCCTATTTTTCATTTTTGTGATTATGTTAGCCAGCGGTTCACGGCATTGCCCCACAATAATTGGAGACTTACTGAACTTTGGATTTAAACGAGTTTTATTACTTAGTTAGTACTGATTAGAGGAGTAACTACTTATTACTGTTGACAAATAAGTTGGTGGAGATGACAAATAGTTGCAGAAGGTAACCATCTCTTGAACATCCAGCACAGGATGAATTGGCTATTATTGGAGCTTGGCTAGCCATTTTACTGGCTATCCCTATGCTTTGCCGGTTGTCATAGCAAAACTTTGCTGTACACGGACATTGATATATTTGAAAAGAAATGGAAATGTTTGAACTGAAATGGCAAATCCGTGAGAATAGATGTTCTCGTGGTAACAGCATATTATAAAGTTATTTTTAAAAAAGCTAGACTATTCTAGAAAATAATTAGCATAGAGCAACAATTCTGCAATTGCTGCATGGAATTAAATATTGTCCAATGACCTCCAGTGACCTCCGTGGGAACCTGTTGATATCTTTCTGTGGCCTTCAGTTAGCTAGCAGGTCGCTGTCTCATGGCGGAGTCATTTTCTCGTATCTTTTGCCCCCAAGAACTACGTTTCAGCTCCCAAAGCCCCTGTCGATCCACCTCTAGCGCAAAGACAAACACAAATCAGAAATATTAGTGTAGATATCTATTACTACAAATGTGAAGATTTGTACTAATCAAGCCGATTCAAAGCATACACCCTTTTGTTTATTCTTCGAGAATTTTTGTCTTCTAAAATTGATCCGATCACATGGTGACAACAGTTTTGTTGATGGTAATTCTGCAATTTTCTCTTGAAAATAACAGCAGGGATTTACATAGTTGATCGGGGTAGTATTATTAAGGCTTAACCGTTCTTACGTAGATCACATGCTGTGATTTCTTGCTGAGTTTACTTTTAGTGTAACAAGAAGCTGGTTGTAATTTAGCTCAGATGTTCGTCAGAGAAAAAGCAAATTATTTTTGTCGTTGGCTTGAAGTTCCGTTGATTTTGCCACGGTTGAAGATTACGCGTTTGTGTGCGGAATTGCTGGGTTTTGAAAGGATTCTCAACTAACAGGTTGTGCACCATAGAAGAATACTTTTACTGTCAATCGTAAATGGCTTTTATTCATCTGATTCAATTCCTTTATTGAATCTTAATTAGGGAGGTTCCGATTTCTCCGTCTTGAGCTGCTGACAGTATTTTCACGCATTGAGGTGAAACTGGCTAAAAAAACTTCACAGATTTGAAACCCCACCATTATTAGATTTTTTTTAGCTGTTTACATGATGGAGATTTCCTGTTCCCGTCTGGTCACAACTGTGGAAATCCGTTACAATTTGTTTCCCCTTCAAGGTGGCAGACTCAAATTTGTGTATATGCGGAAGTAAAGCTGAAAAAGACATGGTGATCCAAAGAAAAAAAATTAAGCATAAAAAAAAATCTTACAAAAATAAACTCCTGACACTGAAAGGACTTCTGGTCATGCTGCATGTAAAAGATCGTAGAAAATTGGCCGGAAGTGTATCAGGTTCTCTTTTTACTGGAAGCATGTCTCAAAAAATTCTTCAAACAGAGCTCATCATCACAGTCTACTTTCATTGATCAACGAGGCGGTTAATCTGCATTGCTGCAGATCTATGTAGAATTTGTTTCAGGAAAACGTTTGGTTATTTCTCACGATAATAGCTGGTTGTTGTTGAAAGACAACACATTAAATTCCATAACCACAGTTATGAATCTTCATTATGAGACATTTTAAATATTAAAGTTCTCAAACTGTTCAATTTGTTCGCAGTATAATAGAACAAGGTGATTTGTTGTAATTCAGGCAGCGAGACGTTCGATCAAAACGATAATATTTGTTTTGACCATAATTCAGTAACCGTCTACGGCTAATGACAACGAAAGTGATAATACCCTTTTTTTCATTCATAATTCAGAGTAAATTTTTCATGTGGGCATTTTTATATGCCTTTTAGCTCGTTATGAATTATTAGTTGTCTGCAGTTTGTATGATGGTAAAACAGTAGGTTTGTTGAGTGGACAGTGAGGGGATGGGTCATGAATGATCTCTGGACCCTACAAGTGAAGTGGTGGGTGTATTTGCCATGGGAGTTGTTTGTAACAAAAACCACTAAGAATGAAAGTGCTTAATTAACAACAGAACGTTAAAGATTTGACGGGACGGAATGACCAAACTGGCAACCGAAGATAAAAAGTAATTTATAGAGCCAATTACATGCCAGAGTGTTAGATTAATGTATATTTTTCAGGAAATTATTCTTGTTTGTTCGCAAAGTTTTGTTTTAAATCAGTTCTTACCGGGGTCTTTGACTGATGCCATCTTTATGACCCAGAGCTTACTCAGCGGAATCTCGATAGCGATTATGCGTCATAGTGTCAAAAGCTCCATTTCATTGAAAAACTGTAAAATTAAACCTAGTTGGATTCTACAAATTGACTTCAACCATGTTGTGTTTCTAAAAGGCCTGTATATTTTTTGAAGACCCAAGGAGAGAGCTATCACAAAACCACGATAGATTAAAGATTTAAAATGTATAGCCTGCTGGCTTCGGCCTGAATAACCTTTAGCCCTTGAAGAACTACTACGCCCGTAGCAGCACCTTTGAAAATGACTGCTTCAAAGTTCACCTAAAAAAGCAGTCAAGTAGACATAAAAGGGAAAATATATTAAACCAGACGCAGTTCCAGTTCGAATGTTTTTGAATTTTTGGCGCGCATAACGGACCAAAAGATTCATGCCCAAAAAATGCAAATGAAATATTCAATGTAGTGCATTGTAGTAATATAAATGAACAGTTATGTAGAAAATATATTTTTACTTTAAAGTATGACAGTGTTAAGACGTTACCGAACAAACAGTATATATATGTAATATATATATATTATAGATATATAATATTTCTATAATATATAACTATGTTCTATATAAAAAATATATATTAATATATATAGTTGACATTCGATAACTGGAGCTGTCAGGGAAATCGAAATTTGTTCCAGTTATTGAATGTTTGAGTTGCATTTGAGTTGAATTGAAAAAAAAATTTTTTTTCAGGTCCACTCGCAAGGTATTCTCTCCTTGAATTTCAAAGAAGAATTTGGCCATTTGAGAAAATAGAGTTTAGTCACATAAAAATTAAGTATTTCTTTAATTAGAAGTGGCAGCGTATAATTGATTTTATCCCCTATTGATGTGTTTGCAAGTTCAATAAAGACATATTTTTTAGGGCGAGAAATAGCGCGTTTTCCAAAGCAGTTTTTAAAGTAATATAACTACTTTCTATGCCGTAAAGGTTTCTTTATATAGTGTTGCCATGGTAGCTACTAAAGCTGTTTTCGGCATTTACTATACTAAAAATTTTAACCAGGTTAACTTCACATTAAATTTTAAAGGTTAAGAAATGCGGCTTATAATTGATGCCAGTGTTACCCAAGAGATAGTTTAAATGGTTCCAACTGAGATATATTAGATCCTATTTACAGCGCCGGATTTTCTAACCAAGTAACAATTTTTAATCAAAGGTTTAGTTACCTTCCTTTTAATCATATATTTTTGTATTTTGTTTAGGAATCGTTCTTTGCATTTTCACCTGCAACGTTTTGGTATTAACTGCGACGAATGGCTTCTGAGGGTCATGTGTGGTTGTGTTGAAATCAGGACCGTTTATGTTGGAGCAAAACAAGCTAAAGCATGTCTTATTTCACGGTTGTCGTGCAAGAGGGCTGGGACTCGTTTTAATGTAAGAGGAGCCGATGACGAGGGGCATGCTGCAAATTTTGTAGAAACTGAACAGGTATTTGCATTTTTACTAAAAACAAGGATACCTTGCTATAGGTTATGCTTGGTGTTGAGGGCAACGGCTTTCCTGATGCCTCTCATAGCTCGTGTAAATAATGGGAAGACCCTTACCTTTCTGAGCTTTGGTTTGGCTAGTTAAAATTGTCGAGGGGACACCATTTGTGCATCTTTCAGTGCAAAATACATATACTTGCAAACCCATTTCGTAGTTGGAGCTCTACTCAGAGGTTGAAATTAGGGTATCGTTGTTATGGGAACTCCCTGCAATTAGTCTTTTTCATCCGCAGGTGTTCTTCACTGCAAAGTTGTGACATAACAATAATAGGTGGAAATTGTAATTTGTTCAACTGTTTAAATTTGAGGAACATCATGTCATCGATGATCTATTCAGTCAATATGTCTTTGCAAAGGGTTTTTTTGATGAAGCAAAAGTAATGTGAAAGTGTTCGTTTGACAGGCCTTTTGGTGGGCATCACAAAATGAAAGCTTTAGTGAAAGATTTTGGCCGCGACAATTAAACGCATCCTTGCTTTAAAAAGAAACTGTTTTCACACTGTACAGCTTCACTTTTTGTTAAGCCAATTTTTTTTTCATTAGTTAACACCCTTAATCCTAATTTTGCGTGGTTGTGAATGTCAGCTATCAAAATCCTCAACAACTTCCAAAGCTTTTTGCCGCTCTCTCCAATCTTCCATGACAGTCGTAGCTTGTTCTTTTAGCCCAGTATTCTAAAGCAAACACATTGACGAAGCCGTCTGCTTTTCGCTCTACGTGTTTTGCCATGATTGGGTGCCAGAGGACTTGTGCGGTAACAATTCCATCGTTATTTCAGAGTACCTGGCCTAGCTCATTCTTTTGTTGCAGATTACCTGTTTTGTATGAACCCAATCGAAGCAGAATTAAAAGCAGAGGGATCTCCGCTGCCATATTTATTTCTAACTTAGCCCAACACTTGCTTGATGTGAAACCTTACCGAAATGCTATGTAGGGAAATACGCCGTATACGAGCGTTTTAATGGTTTTTAGCTGCTAAGTGCTTCGTGCGGCTTTCTGTTGATTATGAAAGAACCATAGAGCAAGGAGAAACATAATTGCTACCTGACCAATCATTTACAGAGATCTTGATCGATAAATGGTTTTTTTCGTGTAGTAAGATATGAGTTTTCGATATACTAAAAATATAATCATTTTACTTATTTAGGTCAGCTGCTACTGCTTTTACTTAAAAGGTAGCTTAGACAGGCATAAAAGTTTGCATTGTGCCGTCCCTTTTTTCTTCCGTTTTTTTCTTCCGTTTTTTTCTAATCACGGATAAAAAACATTTATGAAAATTTGCGATATTGACGGTGTTTTTGTTAAGGACAGATTTATGACGTCAGGATGTTACATTTGTATACGGAACAATATTTGTTTTTGATAGAGACAGTTTAATTCTTACTTAGCCAAAGATTTACCCCATTCTCAGGAATTATTCGTTGTTTACGTAATAGACTTAGCATTCTTGCCTGGTATACGGAAAAGATAAGCCATGGGTCACGTATTATTACTGTTTGGTATTTACTGACTGGGCTGCATACAGTCCCCAATAATACAATGACCGTGTAGTATATTTTCAATACAGAGCAATATTGTAAGACAATTATTAGGCAAGAGCTGGAGCAGGATAAGGACTGCAACGTAAAGATTATTAAAGTTATTGAATGCCTTCTTTTTGTCATTTCATTTACAGCTTATCATATTAGATTCACTTGTGACTTCGTTTGTTCAAATCCGTGGGTCAGTCCCTCTCTTCTGGGAGCAGCCAGGAGTTCAGGTGAATATTAGTTTTGGTTCTTATTTGGCTTTTTTAAAGGTATTAAGGCATGGCACACAATATTATTGGTGTCTCTGATTAAAAGCAAAACATATTTTGAATAGAAGATGCATATTAGAATAGGGGCGTAAAACAGCGTCATCGGAGTACAGGATAAACCAAAAGGGATGTATCAAAACATTAAAAGTTCCACTTAAACACCATTGTTTCCAAAGTCGAAACATTGGGCAAACCCACAATAGGTATCAGCTATGAGAAATATTGGTCAAGATTGGAGTGAGAGAAGGAAGTTCAAGGTCCATATGTATGCAACAGATTTTAATTTCTGAATATAGTTTAAGAATTTTATATCTCCCATATTGTTATATTGAAACGCTAGCCCGTTATTGAGAACTTGTATATTTTTCCCTTACTGCGAACTTATAACTTGTTGGCCTTGTTCAAATACTTGCAATTTTCCCCCTTATTCCGAAGTGGAAAATTTTGTTTCCATTTGTTTGGAACCATGAATATTTTTGGCGGTAATAAAGCACACTAATGCTATCTAATAGTACCTCAGAGCCGGTTTATTTTAAACGTTATATATATCAGTAATGAATTATGTAAATCTGACAAATAAATATGGCTTGCGATACTATAGCATACAAGTTAGATCTATTTTACAGTAATTTTATTTTGTACTTTTACGTCAAAGGGAAGTGTGTGCCAAGAAATGTGCCTGTCTTTTTGGAATAGATGTTCTTGACGATTTTCTCAAATATGGTAAAATTCCATTTTAAAAGGGCGTAATTACTATTAAAAAAGCATTTGGTTAAATGGTTATTTGTCAATTTTCAGGCACTTACCCACTGGGACATTTAACACTGGGCCATTTACTTATAGGAGATTTACCAGTTGGAGATTTACTGCTTAAATACTTATCATTAGACAGTTATACAGACAGTTACCTTTCAGAGAATTACCGCCTAGAACATTTTCACGTGAGACAGTTGCTACCCGAGGACTTTCTACCTAAGACGTAAATAATTTTTGGGGGTATTAGGAGATGCGAATAACATTAATGGTACCACAGGGGTGCACGCTGTTTTGCCGAAGTATGCAGAAGATGAGAAAACGGAGTTTGATCTATTCGTCAACTAACATATGAAGTATCATGGTAGATTGTTCAGGTGGCATTTTTGTTGACATGGAGTTTGAGCAAAAACAGAATATGAACAGTATAACGTAACTTGCACACCATTTTTAAGGGCAATGTCAACCAGAAAACGAAATGATCACACTCTTTGGTAGGGGTACATTATCACGCTTACTATTCTCCCATATGGCTAGTAAATTGGAAGGCCAGAATTTACAATGTGGACAGTATGTCACTCAGAGGTAAAGGCTCCGTATAGTGCGTGCGTAGGTATGAAATGGCCAAACAAGTAAGCGGTTAAAAGGCAGCTGTCTATACCTCTAAGAATACTACATTTTGGTTTCTTGTGGAACAAGTTACCGATGTAAATGTTAACACTTAAATACGCTTCAATCATTACCGACATATTTTAAAGAAAACTGTTGTGTATCTGAACAAAGTAACAGAGGAAAAACAGAATATTTAAACAGATGTTCTGTCTACTTGGCGCCTGGACATATTTTTCCTGTGGTTAGATGCCAGCTTGTGCAAAGCAGGCTTTTAAAAACCACAGATCACAAGAACTTTTCTGCAAGTTATCGTATCAGATCTAGATAGGTAACCTCACTGGTCATCTTATTTTCTCTGTTTGCGTTATTTAATACCCAGCTACAATACATATTTTCACCCCTTAGGTCAATTTAGTAATGAAAAAACAGACGAAAGTAAATTAATCGACATGTTAAACCATGTACTAGTGGTCGCCACAGTGGACTATTTGTTTTATTAAGCTCTCAAAAATAGTCATTTTTTAGGTGGAGTGGTAATTGTTGATCCCTTGTTTTAGAATATGGTATGGGTTTCTGAGACTTTCGACAACTCTTTGAAAGGCTAACACTACAAAAGTAAAGCTGATACAACGGAAAAGCAAGTCGATACGGGGGATTTGTTTAAGTAAACTTTTAAATGGGCTCATCAGTGCAGATTGGAACCTCTGAATGTCGGCGTTCCATACAAAGACCCGCATCGGCAATACGAAACTTCCCCCGGCGTGCGCAAACCTAGAAGTCAGAGATCACAATCATGGTAATTTACAGTTGAAACATAGGGAATTTCAATAAGTTAAGAACTAGAGAGCTTTCCTTTTTACATGACAAGAACCCCAAATTTACTGATATCAAGTTCTATACAAATGCCTTCACCCAAGATTCTAACAGTATTTATGAGCATGTCAAGTTCCTTCTCGTTCTTTCCATGGACTTTCAAATCGTCCATGAACAGAAGATGAAGTTGATATCATTTTTTCTCAAGTTGTAGCCAGCTTCAACATTCCTTAAGATCAACGACAGGGGTATTAGACTAAGACTAAGAGTAAAGGGGGAAGGCTGTCACCCTGGAAAATGCCTCTTTTTTTTTTCACTTTTGCCAAGGATTCGTTTCCAGACTTTAAGTCTGTTTCCCAGAATGCCATGCTTGAACTTGAAAGTCTTTTAACATTATCTGCAATTTTAAAAGTCTCAAGGCATTGGATAGTCCAGGAGTGGGGGACCATATGAAGAGCCTTCTTGTAGTCCACCCCACCCCACTGCTAAACCTATTATTATTGTTATTATTACTATTATTATTATTATCGAGTGGTTACACACCATCTAGTGATGGATGAATGAAAAACCCACATCCAGCGCCCAACAACAAGCCAGGAAAGTTGAATGCAGGCACATGTACTGTAGCCACAAAAGTGAGATAAAATAACCAAATAAAAATGGCAAAATCACTTCAACCTTGCAAGTGGCGCCTCACAACCAGTGAGGAAAGGCACATTGCTCAAGCGGTTGTTGTTGTATGACAACAACTCATGACTACAGCACTCCCCACTCCTAGCCTGATAGCTGACAATACATGGAAAGATATCTTAGTACTAGCACCACGTCTGGTATTGCAGCATTGAATTCAGACTGGATATTATTATTTCAATTATTATTATCGAGTGGATACACACCATCTAGTGATGGATGGGTGAAAAACCCACATTCAGGGCCCAGCAACAAGCCAAGTAAGCTGAATACATGCACATCTACTGTAGCCACAAGAGTGAGATAAAGAGAAAGCCAAATTTAGATGGCAACGTCCTTTCAACCTTGCAAGTGCCGCCCCACCGTCAGTAAAGAAAGGCACATTGCTCAAGTGGTTGTTGTTGTATGACAACAACTCATGATTGCAGCACTCCCCAATCCTGCTGACAGCTGACAATACATGGAAAGATATCTTTACTGTGATTTCTTGTGTGGCACTGAAATTTGGTACTAGCAATTTCTCCACACTTGATCTATAGGCTTAAAAGTCATCCACTGTCTCTACAGTGAGCATTTTAGATCTGGCTTCATCAAAAGGACCACTTAAAAGAATCTTAATTGGTAATGATAAGCTGTATTTCTTGAGGTAGTGTGGCAACTTATCGAATATGTCAGTTTTAATTACTTAATTAAAACTGTACCAAGTCTTAAGTACTAAGTCTGGTATTGCAGCATTGAATTCAGACTGGATATTTGTTATTGCCCCGTTTGGTGACAAAAACAATACATAGGCACAAGAGCCATGTTGTTATGTATGCCAAATGGCATATTATTATTATTTATTATTTTTATTATTATTATTGAGTGGTTATACACCATCTATTGGTGGATGGGTAAAAAACCCGCATTCAGCGCCCAGCAACAAGCCAGGTAAGTTGAATGCAGGCACATGTACTGTAGCCATAAGAGTGAGATAAATAGAAAACCAAATCAAAATGGCAACATCACTTCAACCTTGCAAGTGCCGCCCCACAATCAGTGAGGAAAGGCACATTGCTCAAGCGGTTGTTGTTGTATGACAACAACTTATGACCACAGCACTCCCCACTCCTAGTCTGATAGTTAACAATACATGGAAAGATATCTTTGTACTAGCACCAAGTCTGGTATTGCAGCATTGAATTCAGACTGGATATTTGTTATTGCCC
>RDPX01000079.1:1800295-1868687 GCA_003991215.1 Morbakka virulenta | reverse complement strand
ACAATACATGGAAAGATATCTTTGTACTAGCACCAAGTCTGGTATTGCAGCATTGAATTCAGACTGGATATTTGTTATTGCCCTGTGTGGTGACAAAAACAACAATGAATAGGCACAAAAAGCCATGTTGTTATGTATGCCAAAGGGCATTTATTATTATTATTATTATTATTATTATTATTATTATTATTATTATTATTATTATTATTATCGAACGAAAACACAGCTCTCCGCTGGAACAGGTACCGCCCTTCTTCTAGTACCACTAAAATCAGAGAGATAACGCCTTTCTTAGTATTTTGGCTTATCCCAACAGGGCAGCCTGTTGTAGAGTCTAGTGTCAAGCCTGGTGATGTATTCTCGGTCTCGCCAACCAGTCTCTCAATTGGTGGACAGCTCAGAGGGCACCAATTTCAATTGGTATTACAGTCACTTTAGTTTTTCACATTCTTTACGCTTTTATCACTAAATAGTTGTACTTCATTATCTTTTCAGCGTCCTGTACTGCAACGTCTATTATCTGAGTCCCACTATTCCTCTTGTCGTTATTATTATTATTATTATTATTATTATTATTATTATTATTATTATTATTATTATTATTATTGATATTGTTATGGCTGATTTTTTTACAGATTGACCTGACCTGATAGATAGTTCTTTTTTTTGTCAGAAAGGAACCTATAACCAATCAAATGATAAATATTCTATTCAAAATCCTCGTAAAAATCTATAAAGATTTTTTTATTTGACATTTTATTTGAAATATTATAATGAAGGTTTTTCTATAAATTTCAATAGCTGTTTCGGAGGTAAAATGCAGATTATAAAAAACCATTGAAGCAGTGTATTATCTTTATTACATCTATATTGTCAGGTTATTATCCAAAGTATTGTTTTCCTGCTGAACAATTACTTACCAAAACGCATAGCAAGAAGGTATTCCGATCGCTGAAGGTTTTTTAGTGTCTTATTTTGCGTGTGGAATATAGCAGTGGTCCATGCTTGATTGAATATTTGCTGCGGTTTTAAACAAGGTATATTGCATTGGGAGATTGAAGGAATTAAGAGGGATCATGAGGTATTACTGTTTCATAATGGTTTTTGCTAATATTACCTTTAGGTTGCATTAAATTACAGTCTTTTTATTTAAACAGATAAAGTAAATCTAAAGTGCAATNTTTTATTTGAAATATTATAATGAAGGTTTTGCTATAAATTTCAATAGCTGTTTCGGAGGTAAAATGCAGATTATAAAAAACCATTGAAGCAGTGTATTATCTTTATTACATCTATATTGTCAGGTTATTATCCAAAGTATTGTTTTCCTGCTGAACAATTACTTACCAAAACGCATAGCAAGAAGGTATTCCGATCGCTGAAGGTTTTTTAGTGTCTTATTTTGCGTGTGGAATATAGCAGTGGTCCATGCTTGATTGAATATTTGCTGCGGTTTTAAACAAGGTATATTGCATTGGGAGATTGAAGGAATTAAGAGGGATCATGAGGTATTACTGTTTCATAATGGTTTTTGAGAATATTAACTTTTGGTTGAATTAAATTACAGTATTTTTATTTAAACAGATAAAGTAAACCTAAAGAGCAATTGTTCGTGCTTGAAATTAATTATTGAGCACATATATTTTCAAATATTTATTTTTTATTGAAAAAATGTTTATATTTTGTAACTCGGTGGTTTTCTAAGATACATTGATGGATGCTAATAATATTATGTTGCTGTCGATATTAAAGGTTTTCCAAAAACCATTTGGTTCGACTAATTAATTTCCATTTTCTTGTAAAATGGAAGTTTAATAAGTGTAGCTGCAGACACATATGATTCCCTCGTCTAGGAGTTGTTCCGGCGTCTAATTGTTCATAGAGTCAAGCACTTTAAAATCATTGATTTTATGCTGTGGTCATTATAACTCCATTTGCTGCACAGCATGTCAGTCAACACTATTTCCTTTCCTAGTTATTAACTCATTGCCAATAGACATCAGTAATTATATTGTTTTTCAACTCCTTAATTACCCAGTGCTTTATCAGAAATAGATTTTTTAAACACAGACGGAGGAATTAAAGCAGAAATCTAAATTTCAAGGTGTGGTCATTTTACGTAAATCCATCCAAAGTTGGAACCACTGGAAAAGTGTTTCAACGGGGATTTAAACCAGAACAGCTGTTGGGTTACGACTGTTAACTACCACCCTAATAGGATATATCATCAAAGTTATCATAAAGCACATTATAAATGCTCCGTTAAAATTCCTTCTCTTGTTAAATTGTGCTGGACTTAAAGCCAAGACTTTTTTCTTGTATTAGTTTTCTTATTCTTGTTTTTGTTTTCTTGTTTTTGCTTTCTTATTCTTGTTTTCTTGTTTTTGTTTTCTTGTTTTTGTTGTCTTATTCTTGTTTTCTTGTTCATGTTTTCTTGTTTATGTTTTCTTGATCATGTTTTCTTGGTCAAATTTTCTTGTTTTTGCTTTCTTGTTCATGTTTTCTTGCTCATGTTTTCTTGTTTTTGTTTTCTTGTTCATGTTTTCTTGTTCTTGTTTTCTTGTTCATGTTTTCTTGTTGTTGTTTTTTGTTCATATTTTGTAGTTTATGTTTTCTTGTTCATGTTTTTTTGTTACGCTGAATTCCGGCTTTGTAAAAACTTGTATTGTTTTGTTTTTGTTTTCCTGCCACTTACATGTAAGTTCATAATGTGATGATTTACCTGTATTTATGCTTCTTCATATTTATCATTTTATATGTATCTTTTTTATATCATTTACACTCAAATGTTTAGGTTGGTTCGCACAAGGTCAAAATTTCAAGAGGGTACGAAGCTTCTTCTCCAGCCTTTGATAGGTAGGTGCTATGTTTGTGCTGTTTGTTTATCATTTTTAAGTGATCTTATAAGTAGTGCGCGTGCACTTAGTTTTTCATTCCCGCCCAGGTTTTAATCTTTTTGGGGGGTCTCTCCTCTCCCTCTCTCCCTCTCTCCCACTCTTCCTCTCGTCCTCTCTCCCTCTCTTCCTCTCTTCCTCTCGTCCTCTCTTCCTCTCACTCTCTCCGTCTCCCCCTCTCTCCCACTCTCCCTGTCCCATTTCCCTTTTCTCTTTTCCGCCCTCCGCCCCCGTCTAGTATTTGTGAATCGTAACTAAGTTCTTGGACTCGGCAGTCTCTTGTTTTCTTGAAATTTGCCTTACGAGAAATTCAAAAGCAACAAGAAATCCTATTCAAATTATGTATGACGCAAATATCTAAAAAATGCATTTATCCTCAAATCCGTATACAAACTGGTTAATCTGCTAAAATATGTAAACAACACTGCGTGTGGATCAAAAAGAAGAAGTGTATAATGTGAGTTAGCTGGGTCCATTGGGGTTTTGGGGGGGGCGTCACAAGAACAGCACCCTTTGGTACGGCACTTTTAGGCAAGACAAAATAGGACAACGATTATATCACTTTTTATTAGCTGAAACACCATGTGGTATAGAAAACAATCTCTTTTAATTCCTTTTCTGCGACTTGGGCAGGATAAATTTCCTCGGTAAAGTGTCACACAGATAAGGAAGCACAGATTCACAAAGTTGAACGACGTGAGCTGCTAGCCAAGACATCAGAAGCGAAGAATACATCCTTTGTTAGCATGTAATCACTTGAGTTTCTTTTCTTTGGATTGACAGCTGTGGACGAGCTGACATTCACTTCGATTGCCAACTAAAAATCCATGCAGCGATCGGTCGAGAAAGATGGCTGCAAAGCACCACCAGACCCTAAACTCATAAACTAACTTGCACTATGAAGCAGTACCTGGCAAATCAGATTACTAAAGGTGGCAGTTTTCACTTACCATTGATAAATAGAAATTAGGAGAAATCCGTAGCTGCTTAACTCTAAACATTTAATAGGACAGTAACTTTCGCAGTCCAGGAACTATTCCAAATCGTAGGACAATGTCGCCCAGCCCTTGAGTTCCCTGCCATGAAAAAGCTACCCAGCCAGTATTGGCTCCCCTTACATCGTGGTCATGACGACAGATATCGCTTCCAGGACGAAGAGGAATGGGCGCAATACTTCGTTTGACCTTCAAATCTTCCATGTCCAGGGGATTCATTTGATATGATGGAATTTTTATATCAGATGATAATAACGTGAATATTTTTTTTCTGGTAGTTCTTCATGCCATTTTCCTCACACAATTTCAAAAACTTTTTTTTTAACCCGGTACCATATCATACTGTTGCAATGGCTATCTTAGTAGTTTGTTTGTTTCTCTTTTGGATTCTTTTTACTTTCTTGCGTTGCACAATCTTTTGCCATAACATCCACTTAATTTTTTTACCTCATAAGAGTATTAATTGCAAAAAACTCAGTGAAATACAGATGTGAAAGCTTTAATTAAGCTACTTTATTCCTGATAGCTTAATCTTGCCATACTAACTTAATGTATTATCTTTCCTTTCCTTTTCTATGAAGAGTACAACTGCCATGGCCGACGATTGTGTGTTTTGTTCTTTTTTTTCCCACATTAACATCAACACGGGAAGGGTTTTGTTACATCAAAAATCTCGATATTTGAAATACTTTTTTTTTTGACATTTTATATTCCGAACATATCGAAAGAAGTCCACCCTTCGAGGAGATGCCGCTACTAAGATGCCAACACTATGAAGAAAACAACGATGATAGAACTTGTAATGATATAGGCTTCGAGTTCGATGTTAATTCAGACAATTAACTCAATGGTAGTGATGATTAAGACTAGGAGAAGGAAGAAGAGGACTCTTTAGGTTGTTTTTGGAGATGGGGTTGACTGCCCATCAAACGTTTGCCACAGGTTGTGAAGCTGCTCTGCAAGGCCCCAGTCAACAATTGTACATTTTAATGTGAAAGGAAAACACAACTCGGAGAGAGCTTGAACTAAAAGTTGACAGTCCAACACATTATAATTCGATTCGGTTTATAGCTGAGCCCCTAGTAAAGATGAAAGAGTCACCCGGGATTTGTTTTGCCAAATGTTGACAGCACTGTCATCCTACCAAACCTTGAAGCGCTCTTAATCCTAATCAGTACTTTATATCCTATAAGAATGCCACTGAAAAAACTCAGCCGAACTAATGCAACTTTGCTTAGAGCCTATGAAACAACAGACGTTACAAGCTGGCCTTGAAACAAGGATTATCGGAAGGTGGAGGGACAATATAGGTGTTTGAGGCGTTATTAAAACTAGACTCAGAGTTATGGACAGGAGCTGAAAGATCCTTCAAAACCAACCTTATAAACGTTTGCTTAAAGTCCCGCAGACAGCTGCTTCAACTTGGAGATGAAAGAGGGAGTTTAGAGCGGGTTTAGCAAGAGATGAAAAAAGCCGTTTTCTTTCAGGGTGAACTGGCTTTGTTAGTGATTTGATAATTTCAATCAAGCCATCAGAAAGGAAGTGACTATCTATGAATCATACAAGAAACGATGAAGACAAAGACAACAAGTGGGACCGTAATGTTGAAGTTATTGAAGAAATCAACATTGGACCATTTACGGTGGAGGAGGTGAAGGAACCACCAAGCAAGTTGAAAAGTGGTGGAGCAGCAGGGTGGATAACATTAATGGAGAGATGTTAAAAGCTGGACATAAGATAACATCAAGGTAACTACTTCAATTGTTTGAAAAAGTAATGAAATCCTTGAGTATTCCATAAAACTGTAAGAAGTCTATGGTAGCCAGGATTCTAAAGGAAGTTGGTTTTACGAGATGTGACAACAGCACGAGAATATCACTTCTCTCCATACCTGAAAAAGTCTTCTGTCAAATCATTATCCAGAGAATCAGAAAAGGAGTTAAGGAAAAGCTGAGGAAGGAGCAGGCAGCATATAGAAAAGGTCATAGTACAGCTGAGCAGATTTTTGTATTACGTAACAGAGTAGAACGGTGCATCGAATGGCAAACACATCTATTCATCAATTTTATAGACTTTCAAAAAGTCCTCGATAGTATCAACAGACAGAGGCTTTAAAAGATCATGAAGACACATGGAAGCCCTGATCTTTTCATTAACATCACAAGAAGATTTGTCATCAACAACGGCAGACTTCGGATTGATTCTGGTCAAGAATAGAGTAAGTGTTATGTCAGGCTTTCTCTTCATTATTGTTGTAGGCTTGGCTATAAGGAGAACAACAGACGGGAAAAGAACAGGCATAAGACGGAAGTTTGCCTCCCAGCTGGAAGACTTTGACCCTCTTACATAGCAAGTGCCAACATATGCAAGTGAAAACTGAGAGGCTTTGTAAACGTGCTTAAAGTGTTGGACTCCGAATAAACACAGACAACACCAAACTGTTGGGGATCAAGAATAAGGAAACAAGTCCAATTGAGATCCAGGGGAAAAATGTCGAAGATGTTGACAGTTTTACATACCTGGGATACTCATCAACAAGACTCAAGGAGTAACGGAAGACATCAAACACAGACTAAGCTTAGCAAGAAATGCTTTTGACATACTTAATTCCCTTTGGAAGACTACAAAGTACAGCAAGAAGACCAAAGTCAGAATATTTAACAGGAACGCGATGTCGGTATTACTTTATGGAGCAGAAATGTGGAAGTTAAATGAAAGTGATTACACCAGATTAGAAACATTTCAGAGAAAATGCTCAAAAAGGATACTTCACATCTTCTGGCCTATGAAAATCAGTAATGAGGAGATCTACTGCAGGACTGAAACATGTCCAGTGAGGGAGATCATCAGGTGCAGAAGGTGGAGATAGATAAGGCATACTCTGGGGAAGCCACCAGATGATAACTCTAAAGTAGCACTGACGTGGTCTCCAGAGGGAAAAAGAAAAAGAGATCGGCCGAAAAAAAACATGGCAAAGAAGTGCGGAGGCAGAAAGAAGTCAATTGGGATGGCAAACAAGGAGTGAGGCTAACACAGTAGCAAGAGGTATAAAGAGATGGCGGAAGATATTGACAAGCCTTATGAGTGGACCATGGCTCGAAGAGGATAAGTAAGTAAGTACCTCTATACGTTTTGAAGACAATGGTCGTCACTTAAGCCAGAATAAAAAAGCTCAGAAGATATTAAAGTAAAGTATACCTATCAAAAGTATACCATCAAAAGGAGGAAGTCCTGCTTCAAGAGGATAATTAATAGTTATTGTACTGGAATGTTGTTTTGAACGGTGTTCCTCTTCCGTTGCTCATCAAAACATATTGTGACATAATCCAAAGCCAGGTTTCGTTTATTCATCCCATCATTGACATTTTAGTTGCAGAGGTAATATTCGTAATAAAGAGCTTTGCTTGCATTTCATGTATTCTCACAACACCTCATGGTATTCCTTAACACCCTGCCCTAAACTTTGCATCGATCTCGTTCGAAATACACCATACACCATATCTCTGACATCAAAACTTATTTACCAATTGAGAAATAAAGTTTGGCCAGCCGGGAATCACAGCAAGTAATAACATATTCTTATCGTCTTCTATAGATGACCCGTGATGACGACCGAGAATTTGCTTCATTCATTATTCTTGTTTGTTTACGTTTGTGGCTAGATAACGCAGCTGAAACTTAATAATATTGTTTTCGAAGGAAAGAGCAGATGCACTAAACTGGATTTACATTTATTTAAAATTTAGATCACTTATCAAAGATTTCGTTTGTTGTCTTGTGTTTAATGACACGTTGTTTTATGGGTCACTAACATGGTGATATTATTTGTATAGCACAGATGTCATTTATGTAGTTAAAATGATTAGACATGCAAGAAAATGCCAACACAACTGCAATATCGTTGTAAAAAAAGAGGCTACACGGTTATTTTCAAAGGAGATTATCTTAAAAAGCGGTACTGGAATCAGTTAACATGCTCGTTGGCTGGAAATTATGAAAGATTAGATGACCCCTGGTGATGTTTAATGATAAAACCTAGTCAACAAAACACCCATCGAACATAGGGCAATGGTAATTAACAGTTAACAGTAACAGGATATGGAAACCAGGATATATTAGGGGTTCTAATAATTCACAAAAATTCTCCCTCAGTTCAATAATCCTAAAGCATCGTTTACCCCAGATGTTGCCTGTTTTTCTGTGATTTTGCTATCGATGGATAGACTTCGAAGGACAAAAATTGGTGTTGGATATAATGTACATTTTTTTACATTAGAAATTTTAAAGTGACCTTGTTCTGTTGACGATATTGATTTTTTTTATTGTAGCTACATAATACAACTTGGTAAAGACATGCTGGTACTGGTAGTTTGATGTTATTAATGTTTTTAGGCTGTACCTTACTTCGGGTGCCAAAACTCATTTCATTTTCTGATAAATATTCGATTAATACGGGGGTTCCGTAAGGTTCTGTTTTGGTCACAACCTTCTTCATTCTTTACGTCAATAATCTTCCCGGTACCTTGGTTCGGGTCATCAGTACATATGCTGATACCACAACCTAGTACTCTGTTATTGGCAAGAAGGTAACTCAGCAGGAACAAGTCAAACTTGCGGAAGGTTTAAATTCTGACCTTCTGGCTGCCAGAGAATGGGAAAGGAAGTAGTTAACTTCTTCGAATACGGCAAAAACGTAGGTGATGTCGCTTTTTAGGAAGGTGAGTGCCTATGGCCTTCCAATGGCCATGCACAATTATATTGATGTTAACTGTGGTGAAGTTGCTACTTCCGAATGCTTATCCACGAGGCTGTTTGGTTTGTCATTTTCTCGAGTTCTTGAGGCTCATATTCAACCTGTTGGTACATCTGCTTCTGCAAGGTAGGTTTTTTGTATCGCGCCAGAGTACCTTGCGCCTGAAACCATTGTATACCTCTAAATATTCCCCTGTTCTTGAAGTACTGTTGTCACATCTTGACAAGTGCTCCCTCCTCCTATCTTAGTTTTCCGGATCGAGTTAAGATGTGTTTGTAAGTTGATTGATCCAAATCTTGCTCTCTTTAGCATTTGATTTATTGACAAAATGTGACTTGTCTTTGAATAGGTGTTGAGATGGGAAATGTAATGAGCTTTACTCGCTGGTACCAGCGCAGTTTGTTCCATCTCGTTTGAGTCGTTTCTCTCAGAGTCTTTGTCCTTTAGCAGTTGTTGCTCCTTTTTGTAATTAATCTTTCTAGAATCATAGTTTTTTTCCTTGGATAGCTAGATTGTGTAATTCTTTGGGTTTTGAATGTTTTTCTCGGTCTGACCACTCGGATGTTTTTAAGTTTAAGGTCAACTCCTATCTCTTGCCCCAGTCACTTTTTCTGTCTATTTTTCAGTATTGCCAGTTCCATACACGTAGCGCCTTTATGTAGTATATGGTTCTACATTTTCTATATATGGTCCTTAAAAAGTGACCTTATAGAAATGCTATCATGTGCCTGCCTGATATTAACACTGCAGTAACAGTGAAGTATCTTTCACTTATTGGTTTCTAAATCAGGTTATTATCTTACTTTACAGTTTATACATTGACTTATATATGTTATGCCGTTTTTCACCATTTAGACACATAAAAACTTTAAAAAACATTTATGGATATCAACTTTTAGTAAATTTATTGGGAAAGAAAGAAGGAGAGAATCTTTTAAGCAGTGCTTTCAGAGTAAGTATCCAAAAGTTTGACGTAATGAGTACCAGTAGCAGTTGTTATTTTATCGCCATGTATGGCCTTTGCAGGGAAAGAAAGTTAGTTTTAATTCTACTATTTAATTAGTTCTAATTTTTCCCTTTCCGTAGAAAGTTATTCTTTTTTCCCCGCTATCTCGTTGCCAGGTTAAGCAGCATCCTGTTTTGAGAAATTGTGTTGTTTGCTACAAGCTTCTCTGAGAACCCTTTCCTGCACTCACAATCTGCACAGCCCGTTTGTTGCCTAGAAGGCAATCAAAAAGTGGTTGACTTTTTTCATTACATTAACTGTGACCACATTTACCTGACAATGACTGAGATGTATTCCCCCAGTTTAACCACTGCAGTTATATATCACTTTTACTCGACCATTCTTAATGTATACACTCTATTTAGACGTTTTATTGATTCAGGCCTACTTGACTGCGATCCTTGAGGTTGCCTTCCAAGATTTCGATGACAGAGCATACATCCAAACACTCTATGACGCTAGCTTATTCAGTGTAGCCCACTTCAAAGCAAAGACGAAAACAACGTCGCTCTGGAGATGTTGTTTGCAGATAATTGCACCCTCGTTGCCTACAATGACTGAGATATGCAGGTGCTTCTAGACAAGTTTCCCAAGACCGCAATTGACTTCAATCACAAGATTAATAGGAGGAATACCGTGTGTTTATGCGAGCCCGCCCAGAACACCACCGCATGTGTTCTACAATCAGACATACTGGTAGACGGGGTAAGCCCCCACAAGATGTCGGGACTTTGCATCATCACAAGAAATGCACGCGTGGATACGGAAGATATGCGTATTAAGAAAAGCTTGTTGTGACTGGAGCATGTAGAAAGAATGTACTGTGGACGACTCTCAATTACGTTGTGGACAGCGAAATCTGAGATTTAGAGACACGACGAAGCACAACATGAAGAAGAGAGATAGAAATGTCGCTCAGTGGCAAGTCGTGGCTCGGAACAGAATGCAGTGGAGTGGAAAGATTCGTAAACCAACCAAATAAACAGTCATTGTGGACACGACGAACTTCAGAGAGAGAGAGAGAGAGAGATTAAATTGTTTTGGATTTGTCCCTTGGTCAGTCCCATTTGGAAGTTGCATAACCACTGGTAAATCAAATGTCTCCCTATCATTGCTCCGCTTCCCAGCCATAATAAGTAAAGATTTTTAGGCTATAAATAATCAAGGACGCCACATTGCTTGGGGCATGGGTGCAAATGACTGTTTGCACCTGTGCCAATGTCACCAATGTTGCCAATGATGCAACGATTGTTTCGTCATTGGTGCTGCCCTATTCTTACTACCACAAGTATTGCTATTTAATTTCGCGCCTTTTTATTTGGCATCATTCCAACACGGGAACCACCCAAAACCTATAGGCACTTGACATGAGAAGGTGGTCTCTGGCAACAAATTCCGGCTCTAAGTTTCTTTCAAATAGTTTTGCCGGGTATCGGAAGCAATTAGCGAAGGTTTACTTGTAATAGGACTCATATGACCACTGGAAAGTATAAGTGTGAGCTGAATGAAACCTGGAGAATCCATGTTTGGAACAACTGCCACAATAAAGATGCTACTGTCCGGTTCACAGACGAGAGTACCTCTTGGACCTCGGTAGAAAAAATTTTGAAATGGAAAGTTTGCAGTAGGAACGTATCTGGGTGCAAATACAATAAAAACTCCTAAAGATTACTCATAATAGAATTACTTAATGTGGGAAAAGAACATATTTATTGAAGTTTAAGTTAAATTGGAAGCCTACCTGAACAGCTATATTAGTGCCACAACCGAAGTAACTAGTGAAAAGAGTTTAAAAGGATAAGTTGAAAAGAAAAATAACTGGCGACGTCACAATTCTGCATTAATTTTGGCATGCGGTGGTTATATGATTATTATTTTGTTTCCATGTAACATTTGTTTTGAAATAAACTTAAGTCGCCACAGTCTGTCTTTTCTCGCCGTTGTTACCTCAAACAATCTCTGCCCTTCGGCAATACTTAACTTAGTTTGTGAAAGTTCTCAAAATAAGCGTCAAGTGGAACTGAAGGGTTGACTTGGTGGGCAGTGTTTCATTGTTATAACAACATGTATGGTTGGATATGGCATAAGGTCCTTTTGAGGGGTTTCTTCTTTTCTTTTTCTTTGGGTTGCTCTTTTGGGGTTGCCGTAAAGAAATCTTCCTTCACCACAGTGCTCGATCTTGTTCGTCTCCTGGTCATTTTGGGGGACTTATATAATGAAAATAATAAAATAGATATAATTGGAATAAAATAATAAATTTTACAGCTGTAATTTTTGTAGTTGCCCAATTCTTATGCTTTGGAATGGTAAAGAGATTAATTCCATGCTACCTGATAATAACAATAGCTTTATTAGTACTGCACATATAATTGATTATAAGCGCATAAATTAAGCAAAACATACTAGCAGTAGTTAAACGAGACGTTTACACACAATTACAGAACAAATGTAAGCCTTTTATACTATGACAAAAAGTAAAATGAGACATTTGTTTATCCTACATTCGTCCTACACATTATCTTACACATAGTTTTTGTAGATGTTGGTAAATGGTCATTTTTATGTCATATTATTTTGTTTTATTTTTTTATTTATTCTTACCTCGACCCCCAAAGTATGAGCCCGACCTACATCAAAAAGAGGAGAAAGTACTGAAAACATTGTATCAGTAACTGTACAGTAAGAAGGAAAGAGGCGTTCTTTCATTGGCTGGTTACCCTTTTCATTCATGTACTGGTTGATACATAATTAACTTGTGCATTACTCATTCAAACTACCCGCTTGCAACATGGTATCTGGGCAGGGTTTTTTTTCTAGCGATGGATTGTTAGTAGTGAGTTGATTAATTCATTAATAGTAGCTACATTTATCATTTAAAATTGCAAACATTCAGTTTTTCAAAGCTATCTCGCTTGAATTTACTTTATTTGACAGAGCCCTTGTAGTTAAACCAACGCGTGTTACAGTGTTTAATTTTTTTAATCACATATCGTCAAACAATACTTGTCTTTTTAACTCCCATTTGCTCTCAGGACCACTTAAAAGACTCACAACATAGTTATGATACTCACATGATCATGTTTGATTATCACAATTACTGTCGAGGTGGAAAAGAAAATTTGAAAATTCTTCTGGGTAAAGCTTATCCTTCGCTTGATAATTTTCAGTTCTTTTTTGGAGCAGATGGAGAACTGTTAAAGTACGTAAGAATAAATATATACTTATTTTGCTATTGGATTCCAATTTCGATTAGTTTCTGATATTTTTTAGAAATAATTTTGTGTTAGTGGTGGGTTGAGGCCATGATGACTTGTGTAAAGAAATACCTAAATTTTCGCTACTTTAATTAACAATTATTGTAAGAACCTTGTTCCAAGAAGAAAATAATTTACACTTATTCCAAGGAATACTACTACTACTACTACTACTACTACTACTACTACTACTACTACTACTACTACTACTACTACTACTACTGGTACTACTACTACTACTACTACTACTACTACTGCTACTATTACTGTGTGTTCGTCCGTCGATGTTGACGATGACCACGACGTCATATTGAATTTTGCGGTCGGTGAGTGCGGCCATGACTGATCAGTCCGATGCTTACTCGAAAGCTCTCCCACAGGTCAAACAGATGGTGGCCTGATACCATTGGTGTGAAGTTGCCCCTGGACTTTCGTAGCTACCGCTTTCATTGAGCTTCTCTGCACCTTAGTCTTTGATTAGAGGTTGCACCATTATTGATAGAACTGCACCAGGGAAGACGGCCAGGTGCTTGTTTTTCCCTTATCTCGGTATTGATACCGAAGTTCTTCCGGAAGGCTTTTAAACGGAAGGCCTTTAAAGTGCTTTTTCTGACCACCGTGAATACGCTTCCCTGCAGCCATTTTTCCATAGAGCAACTTCCTTTGGGAGTCAGGTTTCGGGCATGTGCACAAGGTGCCCTGCCATCTGAGTTGTTGGAAGCAGGACCTTTCCTAAAAGACTGAAGATGCTAGGTAGCCCCGTTTGTGTGAGTACCTCTGTATATGGTACTTTGTCTCGCCAGATAATGTTAACCAGCTTTCGCAAGCACACACACTTATATAATTTTCTTAAGGTAATAGAGAAAACAGAAAAAAGTTCTGGATTTTATTATAAAGCAATATGTATATAATGCTGACTGTTTTGGAAACAGTTTTCAGCCCTGTCAAAAAATGAAGGAGAAAAATCCTACTTTGATACTTAAGTAAACTTTAGGCCATCATGTTTTGAGCATATTACGAAGAATGTGAAGGGCACAATTAGCTGTGGGTAATATATATATATATATATATATATATATATATATATATATATGCGTATGATCAACAAAAAAATGCTAAATATCTAAGACACTGTCATTGAGCCACAAACGGAAGCCCTCACCAACAGTTTTGATATCACCTCGTATACCTATCAGTTGGTAAGTCACTACCTGNAATATCTAAGACATTGTCATTGAGCCACAAACGGAAGTCCTCATCAACAGTTTTGATATCACCTCGAATACCTATCAGTTGGTAAGTCAATACGTGTTGATGGGATTGAATTTCACCACAACGACAAAATGGATTGTCCCTTAGACCAATTCTATGCATGAAATCGGCATATCGTCCATATCCAGATCGTAATCGATTTAAGAGCACCCATTGTTCACGCTTCAGGTCATGTCCTGGAGAGACAAACTAGAAAATCTAACGACATGTGGGTAATAAAAATGTACAAATAGTAACCTAGGTTATAACCTTATTTTAGATATTATTTATTTATGGTCTATTTATGATTTACGGAGTCTCAGACAGTCTGACATTTTTACAACAAAGATTTGTTTAAGAATGAAAACAGATCCCTTTAATTGTTCACATCCTTTAAAGTAGAACAAGCCACATCATAATTCCTACCAAACTGAATTTGAAACGGCCAAGCCAGATTATGTGGGAATCGAGTTTCCAATCCGTCTCAATCTGCTGAAATCGTGGGCTACCACCTGGTTGTGTTTTACACCTAAATAACTGTTACTGAAATGAGATTAATACCTCGCATAGACAGACATTCAATTGTTCCGAAATCCTCATTTCTCATGCAGATATAGTTTGGTAAATCCTTAAAACTCATGGCAGACATATTTTCCCTATGAATGTGTTATCAACTGTGGTAAATTATAAGGACATCATTTGGAAAGAGTCGATTGTGAGCATTAATTTGAAATTTACAACTGTTTTAATTTGTTTTCGGAAATGGGTAAAAAGGGAAAGCAGTCTGAGGGTCAAGCTCACAATCCTAGTCTAAATCTCATACTTTTTAGGCTATTTCACACCCACCTCATTTTGGATGTCCAGAATAGTACTCATAATGACATCACGTAAGAAATTTGATTTGCCAGTACTAAAGAGAGAGGCAAATTTGATTCGTTAGACAAAGGGAAGGGAGAAGGTTGGGCTCTAATTTTTTAAAAAATGGATCCAATTAACCAAAACCTCCCCATTTACCTGCTTGTTTATGTTGTAAGAGGAATGTGCCATTTAATGCAATAAATAAGTGTATTTTACTATTTGAAAAAATGAAGAGGCAAAATTTTGTTGAAGGTCAGATAGGCATTGTGGGTATGAGAGATGGACAGACGACCTATTCAGTTACTTATCTATGTATGTTTGTGTGTATGTATGTATGTATGTATGTATATATGTATGTATGTATGTATATATGTATGGATGTATGTACATATGTATATGTATATATATATATATATATATGTACGTATGTATGTATGCATGTATAAGTGAAGTAAAAAGGCTGGCTTTTTTTACTTGTATAGAAATATCCTTAGTAACAGTCAGAACTAATGCTGGTTTTAGCTTTGTTGGAAAGTATTGTCACACAGTACGTATGAACTATGTACATATTTTGTCTTTGTTTATTGTGTGTTGTACGCTTGTGTTTTGGGCCTATAACAAACCAGGTAGATTAAACCTGTTTTTTCCATTTTCTTGAAGAACGCAAGCAGGTACTATTCGAACCAACTGTTTAGATTGTTTGGATCGAACCAATGCAGTTCAAACCGCTTTTGGCCTCACTGTGAGTAGATGGAAAATTACTCTTTATTTCTTTTTGTATAAATTTTCAAAGTCCAATGACTTAACTATTCAGTTGTGCATATTTTTTCTTCCGTACAATAATTATTTATGTACAGATGTCTGTAAGTACATTAAAAGTCGGGTGTTTTGGGCTAACATTTTACCTTTTTTGAAGGAATTTACTTCTATACTTTTCCCCTTGAACTGCCTACTGTTTCTGAAGATTGTTCACAGATACACAAATATATACATTATTGTTAACCGTTATCTCACAAAAGTTTTACAATTTCTGTACATAATACTTGAAATAAATGCTTATTTTTATGGATGCGTGCATGGATACATATACAAATTCATTCATACATTCATGCATATATATGCATACATACACACATACATTCATACATACATGCATACATACATATACACATGCATACATACATATATACATGTACATATTCACTTGTGGCCTACCTTAATTGCTTTCTTACATTTCTACTTTCTGCAGTGCATGCTACAACAGAAAAGAGACAATAGTTTTTATTTGTTGGATAGGACATTGTTAGTATAACTCGGCAGTCAAGGACTCTCTACGAATAGACTTTAAACCGGATCTTGCTATTTCTCTGACCTTCTTCCGGAACAAGTCGTAGCTCAGTCAAATTTTGTTACCCTTTTAGTAAGGGCGGCAGTTTCGGCAGCATTAACTTGCGACCATTCACACAGGCATTGTTTACGTTGACATAAGTAATTAGGGGTCAGGACATTAGTACCGTTACCAGGTTACAGAACCTAACCCAAACAATGCAGACTATACCCAAGAAGTGTCGTCATGGTTTACAAGTCAAGTGGTACTTGCTAGCGCCTTTCCTAGTTTCCAACGGAATTCTTGCCACTGCACAACCAGTACAAATCAGATCTTTTGTAAATGTCACGCTTAAAGAGCATGCTTTACAAGATGTGGCAATATTCAATGTTCTCAATGTTCTTGTAATGTGATTGCTGCTGAAGGACGGTCTATGATCACAGTGACCACCACAGACTGTTATTTGGTACAAAACATTCAACCTGACGAAGTTTCGCAATTATTCTAGTAATAATAGTGCTTAAAAGCTGTAGCGCTTCTGCTGTTTTATGACGGTGTGATTGTCTGAAGTTCTAGATTTTAAAGACTGAAGTTTGATGGGGAAAACCAAACAAGTCCATTAAGCTCTCCAGAGCTCTGAACAACCACAAAATTATAGGGAAAGAATTCATCCAGAGCAGAACACAAACTTTTGAATTTTATTCCGCCTCAATACTTTTTTCGGTTTATCATGTATTGCACTTAAATTAAAGAAGCAAAAGAAATTTCTGTTTCAAACTAGTCCGCACACAGTTTATTTGTACGGGAAGAACTACTATGTAAGATCCTTCAATTTACTGGGTTTTTTAACTTAGCTTTTTCATTATCACCAATATTTGAATTATTTTTGGCATGCAAATGTTTCCAACTTGTAATGTTATTATTGTAATTTTGTTTCTGCGCAGATTCTCAAGGAGCAATTAGCCTGTCTTGGCTTGCTTGATAAACCTAGTCTTGTGGCAAGATTTGTTGAAGTGTACAAGAGTTTGTGGGCGTTAAATGGTGATCACGTGAGCAAAATGTATTCTGGTACTGGTGCACTTGATTCTGGAACCAAAGGAACGGTATGCTAACAAAATATTTTTTTACTTTAGTTGTATGATAAAATACGTATAGTCGGAAGTGCATTGTAGGCTGTAAGCTGTAAGCAATGCCTTGTGTTGCTCAGTTTTACTTTTGTATGAGGTATCTGTTATAGAGATACAGATTTTCTGACCATGTGAAGTACAAAATTGTTCATCTTTGTAAAACTTCATATGTGTTCAAAGCTAAATAGCACATACATTATACTTTATTTAGGATCTTTTTTGAAAATAGCTTTTAAAAAGCCTTATAGTCATTTAGTAGGTGTATAAGTGGTGATTCCACAATTGTTAGCGGCAAGTGCGATTTCCGTGTGACCTCTCCTTTCCATTGTCATCTCTCTATTCCAGTCCATGACTTCTCAGATGTTTTGTTGGCTCTGTTCCACACCCGCTTCGCTTAAAGCAAGGGTGACAGATAAGTGATGTTTTTGTACTGGTTTTGTTGTGTCCGTTTGTGAAATACGATCCATGTGCACTAGCATATCCCATTTGAGAGTTTAACGTTTTACACTTTTCCGCACTTTTCCTCACGTGTCACACGTTTCTCTATCAAGCGTCGTATGAAGAATTTTTTTATACACAGTTGCAGTTTCATTAGACTTAATACATATATACTCACGTCCATTTGCATACTAGCTTTTCACCCTTCTTGCTTCTTTGCTCGTAAACTTATCCCAACTCCACCTTGTTACAGTCGGCGTAAGTATTAATATGCTTAACATAGCTTTCTCCTGTTAATACCAAGAACAGGAAAATCGGTTTTATCGTAGCCAAAGAAAATAATCCATGGGGAAAACTGGATCCGTTGAAATTCTGGACCTTCAGCATGGAAACCTCAAATCCAAAGCATAATTAATTTCCTTCTTCTCCTTGGAGGTGTGGGTGACTATTTAGGATTTGAAGTACATTGAAGTATAATGAGTGGTAAATACTATTTGAACGTCTACTTAAACAACAATATATTGTTTTCTTGTAGGTGGCTAGCAAGCTTCACGATGGAGCAGTTTCTGTACGACGTACGTTTCGTAACAACTTTTTAGATGGAAGTAAACAAGGAGCCATTGATATCTTGCTACTAAGAAATACGTTTACAGGGGCAGTTGGTGAGCGAGCAAGGGCCCTGCTCAACATGACGTTCTTGAGTTGTAAGTGTCTGGTTCTTCGAGCATTGTTCTACAAATTTTTCATTTGTAATATTAATTCCATACACATGTAAGGAAGTAAATCTGTACAAGTACGGTGTTGGTAATAAGACATTAAGACAAGGACAAATAGGGAAATTAGTTCAACGTCTTTTTTATATTTTTCTGTGTAACTCCTTTACTTTCTAACGAACTTTAGCATGTCATGAGTTGTACGCTTTTTCTGAGCTATGTTCGGAGAGTATCGTCTCCCATCGTCAGGTTTGACGATAGGAGGAAATACTCTACAAACGTTGCTCAGGAAAAGCGTACTACTCATGACTTGATAAAACTTGAACATCTATGGCTTTTACCGAGACCATAAAGTCAAGAATTTGCTTTACTTTCTACTGTCTGAGTCCCCTGTATTTTTATCCGTTGTGTCATTCCTGATCACCGCTTGATAACACCTCAATGCATGTGCAATATAGCCCTGTTTTGGCCACTCTTATTTCATATTTCTCTTACTTGCCTTCATTGAATTACCTTACCTCTCCCAATTTGTTATAAATCAATTGACCTTAATACTTTAGTTCCTATCTGGTATTAGATTACATACAAAGCAGCAGTGAGTCTCTTGGCTGTAAATAATATGCTATTTCCTTACTTGATGTTAATTTTTTACCTGTTGTTGCCTTTTAGCGACGCCAGATATGCTAAGGGAATTATGTTACAGGCATGAAGAATTTACGGAAGTGGCCAAATTTAGAGTTTGTGTTGGAACCTGGAATGTAAATGGTGGAAAGCATTTTCGTAGCATTGCATACAAACACCAGTCAATGCATGATTGGCTCATAGATTTTCATAAACTAGCGCCTGAAGGCATAACTGACAAACAAGAGACTTTTGAAAAACCACCGGACATTTACGCATTAGGGTTCGAAGAGCTAGTTGGCTTAAATACAAGTAATATCATATCAACCAGGTAATTCAAGGAACATTTTGAAACCATTCAACTGTGTTTTAACTTGTGATGATTCATGATTCTTTAGCTTGTGGTACATATAACCGCCGTTTTAAGTCAGGAATGAACACGTTCATCAAAGATTTTATGACGTTAGATGCCGGCATTTTGCTATTGCTAATGCTGATACTTATTTTTTTGTTAAATGAAGTTCCTCTTTTTAAACAGATACAGAGTCAGTGCTTTAAAATTGTTATAAGTAATTTTTGCCTTTTAAAAAAGACACTCGAAATTAGAGCTGTCTTCGACAGCTAAACCAACCCACCATGCATTTTGAATACAAATCTAGAGCGTTGAGCCAAGGTGATCGGGCCAGCACGACGTACCTTTGGTAGCATTTGGAAGATACATGGTTACCTTCTAGTTGAGGGTTTTCATGACATGTCGTTTCGCATGGTATGAAGTAAAAAGTTTTTCTTGTTCTGGTTTGGGATTCGGTAATGACTCGACGTAGACTAAAAACATAATGTTGGACTAAACGCTTCTTCTTTACTAAGGCCTATTACAGTTGCTGTTTAATTGAGGTATGATTCCCCCCACGCTAACCCTGGGCAATTCGGAATTCACTGTGACAATACTTAAGTCGTGTTACGTCATCTCACTGGACCTTGGACATTTAATGGGTACAATGGTGAAGCTTTAAGTGAAAAGAGGTAATGAAAGGGTTTATCGACAAGTACAGTCTTAAATGGACACAAGAATATAGTTGTCTAGCGTATCCCTTGGTCTTCCTTGTGGGATTAACTTGCTGAATAAAAGTAATATTCCTTTTTCATTTAAAGGCATGTGTTGGACTGCTTGTTCTTTTACTGTAGTAATATACTATGGACAAATTAAGATAGTCTTATGCAAGCAGTAACCACAAGTAGTTGGGCAATGTTCTTTGCACACTGTCGAATGTTTGCCACCGTGGAAATACGCCTGCTAACTTACATTAACTGCTGTTACGTTCTGAAGATGTATCACATTTTTTATTACTGGAGGGTAAACGAATTGCAGAAGAACAATACTAATGACTGAAGCTGTCAAGTATTGGATTGTTTTCATCATGTTCACCATGCCAAAGCTTGTACAAACACAGGATTAGAATTCGCGTCTTTCTTAGTGTTCGTTACTTTAAATATTGCCATTGGCATATTGTGTTGTATAGCACAGAGCGCACATTCGTAGTCTTATTTTTAGAAGTATAATTATCATTGACTTAAAATTGATAAGTGGAGAAATTAACAAAATAATGGTTTGAAAATCTGATTTCAGTATGTTATAACAAGACGGGTTATTTTGATTGCAAAACTGTTTTTATTCATTGCCATCTTCTGGTTCAATGCTTGTTGTCGTGAGCAAACCGATTTTTTTTACCCAATTGCATTTGTTGTACATACTTGCCTGGGCAACAAAAACCAAATAACAACATATGCTAAACTGATTGAAAGTTTTGAATATTCAAAACTGATATTTGTGTTTCATTTTGTGTTTTGTTATTACTTTTGTAGTCCGAGTCACCCCAGTATTTTCTATGATTTTAAATAGTTTTTAATTGAGTAATTTTTGTACCAACTGACTTTCATTACCTGAAATGCGAATGGAGTGTGCACATTGAAGCGTATACAGAAATAAGCATAGAATCCTTTGAACTAGCTATGGGATGATATTGCCTGCCTCTCTCTCTCTCTCTCTCTCTCTCTCTCTCTCTCTCTCTCTCTCTCTCTCTCACACACACACACACACACACACACACACACACGCATACACACACACACATAATGAATTAACAAATATGATTCTACATATCTTTCACTTTATTGTCGAAGTATTATCACTATTTCGTATATTAGTTGCCAGTAGCATTTTCAGATATGTCAACAATTTGATTTTGTGCCTTAGATATGGATAACTAAAAAGAGAATGGGAAATAAAATTATAAGCATTAATAACTTTTACATGTTTGCAAAAAACAAAATTAAAGATGACAAATGATAATATATACAAGCAACTACAACTATTTAACATTGTAATTTTGATTCACCGGATGATAAATCCAGCTGCTTACTATCTAAGTATAAACGAGATTAAATAAAATAAACACCATGATCCAGAGGGTGAGTCTCACACACCCCAACATTTGGTTCTTATACTTCCAACGGATATGCTTGCCCCCTTTGAGAACTTTTGGTTTAGAACATTCGGATCCAATACTCCCAAGGCATGTGGTTACCCCCTGTTGAGAAGTTCAGGTGTAGAAGATTTGGTTCCCAAGGGATATGGTTGCGCCCGGTTGAGAACTTTTGTTGTAGAAGCTGCTCAAGATGTTGACATCTTGTCATTATATGTAAGCTGTATCAGAGATTACAGTGTTGTTGTTGTTACTGATTACCTTGTTGCTTAAAATTCTTTAGAGTCTTGCCATGTGGTTAAGGACAGATAAAAATAAAACGCCATATGACAAGGTTCTCATCGTTGATATTTTAGTGAAAGACTTCATGTATCGTTAGATATGATCACATTTATCTCATGGATTATTTAATATCTTCAGTTTACCTTGCTCTCTACTTCCAAATTAACATTTGCTTTTCCAGAGTTTTACACACAGCTGGAAAATTTTTGTTAGTGTTGAAATAAGAAGAAATAGTAAAATTTTCCACAAAGAAAATTTTGATAAATTATTCGTGGGTTAAAAAACAAGTTTTGTAGGTTATTGTATAGAAAAGTAGTTTTTGTATTTCTTGCATTCATATAATTCATTTAATTTTTCAACAATCATTAGTTTTAAAAACATACGAGATTAGCTGTTAATATAGTTAATATAAAACTTATTTTATATTTTTGATTATCCTTTGACTGCTTAGGCACCGTTTTAAGTTACAAGTTTTTCTTCTGCTTTATTCCAGCCCCAAAGTTCCATCTTGATTGCCTCCAAATGTTATGCTATCAATTTTTCAACAATCATTGGTTTTAAAAGCATACCACATTAGCTGTTTATATAGTTAATATAAAACTTATTCTATATTTTTGATAATCCGTTGACTGCTTAGACACTGTTTTAAATTACAAGTTTTTCTTCTGCTTTATTCCAGCCCCAAAGTTTCATCTTGTTTGCCTCCAAATGTTATGCTATTAATTTTTCAACAATCATTGGTTTTAAAAGCATACCACATTAGCTGTTTATATAGTTAATATAAAACTTATTCTATATTTTTGATAATCCGTTGACTGCTTAGGCACTGTTTTAAATTACAAGTTTTTCTTCTGCTTTATTCCAGCCCCAAAGTTTCATCTTGTTTGCCTCCAAATGTTATGCTATTAATTTTTCAACAATCATTGGTTTTAAAAGCATACCACATTAGCTGTTTATATAGTTAATATAAAACTTATTCTATATTTTTGATAATCCGTTGACTGCTTAGGCACTGTTTTAAATTACAAGTTTTTCTTCTGCTTTATTCCAGCCCCAAAGTTTCATCTTGTTTGCCTCCAAATGTTATGCTATTAATTTTTCAACAATCATTGGTTTTAAAAGCATACCACATTAGCTGTTTATATAGTTAATATAAAACTTATTCTATATTTTTGATAATCCGTTGACTGCTTAGGCACTGTTTTAAGTTACAAGTTTTTCTTCTGCTTTATTCCAGCCCCAAAGTTCCATCTTGTTTGCCTCCAAATGTGATGCTATCAATTCCTGTCACTTTGTCAATGTTGAATATATAGGCAATTTTTGCAGAAAGAAGTATTTTATTAGTAAAACTACCCTTGTATAATTGGGTTTTTACTTTCTTCTAGCTCCACACAAAAGAAAGAATGGGGGTCAGAACTCCAGAAAACGATTTCCAGAGATCATCCTTATGTTATGGTAACTGCGGAACAACTGGTCGGTGTTTGTTTGTATGTTTTCGTGAGAGCACATCATGTTCCTTACATTCGGTAGGTGTTAGCTGATTATGAATTTGCTTTGAAATTAGTTATGATTGTAATTTGATATTGTTACCTAGTTGGAACAGGAAGATTATAGTCTTAGCTGTGTCATTTTATTACTAAGGGTATACTACAACAGATTACCATGCGCGAGTTTCCTAAACCTTACAAAGACCCTGGGACTGCTCAATTTCTTTTTCCCATGTGGCAGACTGTTGAGTTTGTAAGTGTTTACAGAAATAGAGCTGGGAGAGGAATATAATCGCCCCCTAGAAGTTATTAAAAGTAGGAAGAACAGAATCCAATAGCATGTAACCCGTAGGACTGCTGGTATATAGTCTTGATGAGGGAAGTGGGGAACCTGTAGGAACACAGTGTAACACAGTGTTTTGCAGATGGGCATGATATCATTATTCCATGTTAGAGTGCTTTTTTAGTTTTTTGAACAAATTCCCTCATTTTCTTTACTTTTGGAATTTGTTATACCCAAAGTAGATTTGAATATGCCTTGGGTATAACATGTTCAAGCGTTAATTTGAAATTTCTTTAAATTTTATTCTACTGCTACATATGAAAACAAGTAATCACATTCGTTTGCTTTTATTTCTTTTTTTATAGTGACGTTTGTGTTGACTCTGTGAAAACTGGACTTCATGGAAGTGCAGGAAACAAGGGTGCCGTAGCAATCAGAATGACAGTTCACACAACGTCCTTGTGCTTTTTATGTGGGCATTTTGCCGCCGGTCAGTCAAACGTACAAGAACGTAATAACAATTACCACGATATTTCAAGACGAATTTCCTTTCCTACTGTAAGTATTGGTCAAAAGAACTTAAGCATTTTTCATCCGGAGGTGTAATTTTTTCCAAATACTTATTCTGTAGATGCTTTTGGCAATCAAGTCTGCCCCTTTTCTTTTTTTTCCCCTGTTGTGGGTGCTCTCCGAAATTTCTGTGTATTATTCAGTAAAAAATTTTGTGTGCGTAGTTTTTACGTAAAGAATGACAAGAATGACTTAGCATACTACCGATTTATGATTCGTTCACAGTTAAAATTGCTGAAATTTCAACCTTAAACGGATAATACCTGATATTTCTTTGATAAATTAGTAAGAAGGTAACGCTGATCATGTGTAACTGAATACGCAAAAACTGTGGTCCACCTTGTGGTCCACCTTGTGGTCATCATAGTGTTGTTTAGTCTTGAGTTTAAGATTCAGTATCAAAATGTACCTAATTATGATGATTGCAGTAATTTAATAACCGTTAAGAGAACGTAAAGACCAGACGGAAAACAGAACATTCATTTGAGCTTCTGGCGAAGTACTTGTTGGCTTCCCATTACAGGTATTTGAACAAAAAACAGATACTTATGGAAATCATTTAACTTCCTGAAGTAAAGGAAAAGAATAAATAATAAACGTGTCTTCTTTATCATACGCCTTTTTGCCCTGAAAGATTCCAATGAATGTTCTCTGGCTCTTTCAGCATCAGAGTAGTTGACAGTAAGTCCCTCTTTACTTCTCCTTCCAGCGCTGGTATCCCAGTAGTCAGGGGTCCGCAGCACGTATCGACGCACGCCATCTCTGCTGGCCATTCGCGCCACGTTCAGCCAGTCCTTTCCTCTTCATGTCACTTTATAAGACCATCGCGTCATCTGAGCTTTTGTCTTCCAAATGACTTCCTCCCCCTAATTGGTTCCTTTCTTGCTATCTGTACTGCACTCGTATCTTCTCGCCATACAACGACCCCAAACCATTTCAATCTTTCCCTGTTCACTGAAGAGTTTTATTTAAATTTCATTTTAGTTTATTTGAGATTCGTCTGACTTTTTGTGCTCCCGATTTTCATTGCAGCTTCTCAACGTCAGAAGATTGTTAGACAAATTGTATGTTTTCATGCTTGGTGTATTTCCAATTTTTTCTTCTTTATTATTTTTCAAATAAAAATTGCATTAGTCTTCCAGTTTTAAGGTTAAATGTCATTAATTAATTGGTTTTAAGAAGTGTTACGGTTTTCTCTCTACTGGTCTACTTGACTTTTGATGTAATCATGCAGGCTTTGAAAATGTAGTATTTTGTATTTAAAGCTTTTAGTAGTATACAGAAGTGTAGAATATCTGTTGCGCATGTAATAATTTTCTTTGCTGATCATCGCAAGATAGGTAGTTCAAAATTGAATTGTGATTTTGGTACAATTTTAAACCAAATTTTATTTGCACGCAGGGATCATCTCTGATATCTCACGATTACATTTTTTGGTGTGGTGATTTTAATTATCGAATTGACAAAAGTAATGAAGAAGTAAAGGAATTAATAAAGCAAAAATACTGGAATGAATTGCGTAGTTATGACCAGTTATCAACTCAAAAAGCGGAAGGCAAGGTAAAGTATTGATACATTTTTATCCACCCCGTTGTTCATTTATAGCATTTTATGGACTTTTATTATTTACAAATTTTGTTTTTATCGTGTTTTTATGAGCCAAACTTCCATAATCTAAACCTGGCTACCTGTAAATCTGTCAAATCTACCCTTGCGTCTTCTGCCATTATGACGTATTTTCAGGCGAAATTCACTTATGTTATGTAAAGGTCTGCAGTATTTTTCTCTCACACGCATGATTTCTGTGTGAAAAAAATTTAGACGAGAGTCACTGCTTCCTGAAAACTGCTAAATAATTGCAAACACTGGTGCATCTGACATTTGATATAAACATCGATATAACGGATTCGCATTCACACAGACACACGCACACACACTCACTCACACACACACACACACACACACACACACACACACCAATTAGAAGCAGTTTCTGCCTTGGTAAGTACCGAATCTGCCGTAAACAGTGCTGGACAATAATAATTTTTTTACTGTGAGCTAAGTTTTGCGTTGGAGCTAATACAAAGACATTTTTATATTTTTAAGCATGGATCTTTGTAGTAAAATCTGGGTGACGCATGATGCTCGCGATTTCATTATTCGACGCGCAAGGACGCGCAACATATTTGTAATATGTTCTTTAAATGAAGGTCAAATTTACTGGCGACAAATCACTTGTCTGTCAATTACAGATAAAGTAGAGGAAAAAGCATGGTGAAGTCATTTCTCATACTTATCTTTCGCTGTAAAATAGTACGAGTAGGAGAAAGTAGAAGAAAAAAGCGTTAACTGAAATAACTCATTAAGAAAATTAACAGTGAAATTCAAACTGAAGTTCAAGGCTTGGAAAGGTTTATGAGGAGCCTATGTTTGAAAAGAAAAGTATGTTCTCTTCTCATCCTCTCCTTGAGGACGATCAAGCTATCCTAGGACCGCGGCAAGAAAAAAGATTGTGTAGATTTCTCAACCGATAACTTAATATCTTGTTGCACACTGTAATTTGAATTGCACTTTTCAGATATTTCGATCTTTCATGGAGGGTCCAATAAATTTTGCACCGACTTACAAATACGATTTATTTTCGGATGATTATGATACCAGTGAGAAAAATCGAGTTCCTGCCTGGACAGACAGAGTACTTTGGAGACGAAAACAGTACAAGAAAATTGATAAGGAGCAACCAGTTGAAAAGCGAAACACCTCGCTCGAGGAAGATGAATTTGATTTAAATGGTAAGTTTTACTGTCATTTCCCTTGTTTGTTTCTCTGTAGATTTTTGAAATCCTAAAATAGTTTGCTAATGATTTGGCTACTCTTTCTAAAATCACCTACTTTGTGACTAGAAAACTAATAAAAAGATTTCTATAGTAGTGCTGTTAAAAGATTTATCAGTTGCAATAAGGTGTGACTCTTTCATGACTTTCCCTTTTACGATAGTATAGATATATACCTTTTTTACTAATGTTGGTTATTGTAAAAAATGTATAATGAGGCATAACTTGGCAATATAAAGCTTAAACTTAACAACCAGTGAGGTTTTGCTTGAGACATCAGTAAAATGAAAGGCTGTGTCATTGAATTTTGTTGTTAAACTTGTTTCTGTTACCGTGTCATCAAATCCCCTGTTAATAATTTATTCATTGCACACAAATGACTCCATATAGAATTTGTTGCCTTAGAAATGGTTTTATTTTTATCGGGATAAAGATTTCAGCAAGCTTCAGTGCATGAGACAGCACTAAATCCTCATTCAGAAATATATTTTCACCACGAGGTTTATGGTCAAAGTTGAAAACAACTTTGACCTATTTTTACGTTAGAGAACTAAAAAGTTATTAATGTAATGAAATAACCCTCTTTGTTCTCTAGATTGATAAAATACGTACCGGAAAACCAAAAGGGAATGAATTATTGTGAATGAAAAAAATGAAAAAAATATGACCGAGTGGTTTTGTAATTAAGTTATTGACATAAAGCATTTGTTGGTTAGCTTTATATATAAAAAAGATACGCTGTAACAATTTATATTGAAATAAATCATTTTAATTCTTTTTCACTTCCTCTTCAACATCATCTACTACTATCAACTAGACCTTTTCCCGCACCAAACATCTCATTCTTGATGCAAATCTTCATTCCGGAAATTCGTAGAGTGTGGCGCTCTTCTCCCCAGTTGTTATTATTATTGGTTTATATACAAAAACTGATTCGACAGCTGCTGTATTTTCCCTCCGGCAGAAATGATCGAACTAGCATAGTGTCATATTTGTTCCCAGTCTCCTCTGGAACTATCCACTCTCGTTTTCCCTCCTTGTTTAAGTAAATCACTTAAAATTTATTATCGATATTTTTTTCCCGTTTGTATTAATCGTAAAGTAATAATTGTAAATACTAATTTATCCACTGAGCTACGAAATACACAGAAATTTTTTTAAAATAAGAAATCCTACTTAAATTAATGTATAACAGAGGTGGGCAACCTTTCTGGAGAGTGGGCCAGATCCTTCAAAACTTTTCTTTACGCGGGCCAAACGTAATAAGAAAAGCGAGAAACAAAGAAAAAACAATTGACATTATGTAAGTTAACCTCGCTATCAGTATTGCCGTCCTCGCTGCGAAAGCGGAGTGAAACCACACTGGTGTGCCCGTTTAGACGCAGTCAAAACTACACTGGTGAAAAGTCGCACCGGTGTGTAGCTACCGAAGTGTGGCTCACAATTATCCAAGTGAAAAAGTTTTTCCTGAATCTGAAGTTTGACAAAGTTTTATGTTTCGTTCAAGACATTCAATATCTGCAACCCGCTAGACAATTATATTTGCGAACAAAAAATTATATAATTTTATGGCCTCGCGGGCCATCAAAATTGTCCTCGCGGGCCATCAAAATTGTCCTCGCGGGCCGTAAGTTGCCCACCCCTGATGTATAATGTAATATGTAAGAATTTGGAAAATATTATTGTATGGTATTTTTAGGAGTTTTTAGGAATTTTTAATTATTTGGAGCCCAATATAAGCGTGACTTGTAGTTAGGGAATATATTTATTAATTTATTAGTTTTGTTTAGTTATATGCGTTTTGAATCTATTTACTTCATTGATCTATTTTTGTATTTATTTATGTTCCTTGTTAAAAGATGATATCCGATTCAAAAGAACATAGTTATATACAGTATATATTGGATTCTGTTTTACATTAGGCATTTGAGATACTTGACTGTACTTAGTTTTCATAAACGATTCTCATTTTTATTTTGTTGCATATATTTTTTGCTTTATAATAAGGATCTAGGCTTGGGATTTTATTTTTTGCCCTTTCTAAGCGCTTTGTTTTAATTGGAAATGCCAATAATGGAAAAACGTTTTTCTTTGTAGGGCCTTTAGGAAATACTGTTTCCGAAAACTGCAACCAAATCCATTATTAACGAATATTAATTAGAGGTTTTTCTCGAAAAATTGTCGTCATCATGTTTTTTTCATAAGAAACTAAAAATGAAAAGTAATTATGGCATGTCGCATTTTCTTTCCTGTTCTGATTCCAGGAACAGCTGCTTTCTTTTTCTACAACTTGGTGGTCATATTTGAAATAATTCAACATTTTTGTTCTCCAGAATTTCCGTTAACGATTCCTTTTTATCCTTAAATGTTCCAAATTACCTTATACATAGCCTGGGTCAATTAGACAGTTGTACTTGTGCCCCAACTTATTTGTTAATTTAAGTGCTATCTTGAAATACTGCTGTTGAAAGTCAAGCCAGAGAGAAAAACAAACAACCTTCGCAACAAATTTTTTTATAGATGTAGGAACTTTATCATGTCTTGAGTCGTAAGCTTTTTTTTTCTACGACCACAACAGGGACTTTAAGCTATTTCGGTCATCCACCAACAAATAAGTAAAACAAAACAGGTATCTGTACAGCTTGTTTGATAATAGGAGGAGTAGTCCTTAAAACATCTGCAGAAATCTTTATGATACCAGACATAACAAGCAGACCATTGGGCATAAATAGAACCAAATTGACAAATCAAAACAGCCACATATTCGATACATAAGCTCCTATTTTTGAAAAGATCTCTCTCCATAACTTTAAATACAGACAATTTCCTTCTTAGCTTAATAAATAAAAGTTGTGTATCGGTTAAATAACGACAGTTCCTAAGAAAGAGATTGAATTAAAGTAAGGTTTTAGCCATAAAAATATATTGAAAAAATGCGTTAAATGCTGAAGTATACAGAAAACCTCAAAAGGAATGGTTTACTTTGTTGACTGTAATAGTTTTAAGGTGGTTTTCACTTCGACTGAGATCGGTAGATACGAAGACAATACAGTTGAACCTCGATTAGCCGAACAAGAGGGGCTGGAAGCAATTTGTTCGGATAACTGTTCGGATAATTGATTATCCGTAAACAAACGACACCTTAGTCGATATACATGTACATGTATTTACGTTAGAACACACGTTTACATAAATATTTACCCGGACCGGAAGATCTTCTTCGGATAATCCGAAATTCAAATAATCGGTGTTGGAATAATCGAGGTTCAACTGTATTGTAAACTCATCAAGTGATATACTGTGCCTAATAGCTTACGTATTGTTATCAAATATGGGAAGCGAAAGAATAAGCAAGATCACGAAATAATTTACAGTTTGAGTATGCAAATGATGGCATGTCTTTGGTAACTGTAAGCACCTCATCTTTTGTAAATAGTCTTACCTGACAAACATAAGGGCTTAGACTCTGAGCTTGTACTTCTATTTCGACTTACATTTGTTTCTGTACTCCCGGGCCAGTATGGTCACCAATGATTGTTTAGCCAATGCACAAATTGCTCACTTTGTTAATCCACCAAATTTCATATTACTATTTTGTGTACCCACGGCTTTCCTCGCCCATCACTTTTACTTTGTAGATGGTACACTTTTTTACACGGACTTGTAACAAATATGCTACAGGTCCAAGCCCATACCCGATCCTCTGCTGTTATTCGTGGTGCTTTCACTGGGAGAAAGCAGTAAAACCTTAGACCTTGTGAGGGATGCTGGTTGTAGTAAAATTGTCTGCGTCTCAAACGGTATCCAGAACAGAGTCAAAAACTTTACAGTCAGTATGTTTTGGGCATTGTGATTTAGTGGGAAGTCTTAACTCTCATCTAGTTCGCCATGTGATCAAATCTGTTGGGCCACTCACTTCACTTGCCAACAAAGTTAAAATTATATTTTATGTGTTGTTGCTAATTGTTCGAATTTTCTCGGGAGGAGGTAGGGATGTTTAATTTTGTACGTTACACGTTATTACGTAAGTAAGTGAAATAACATAAAAATAGTACTTTTACTAGTAATACGTAAATATTAATTGTGTGACGATAGGGGTTTTTTTTGTTTATTTGCAGGGTCAGAGGATTCTTTAGATAGCGGTGTTGAAGCCAAGGAGCCAAACAGAACAGCTGCATCTGGAGATGTTTTCAATCCTGGGCAGTTACTTTATTATGGAAGAGCAGAACTAAAGACGTCAGATCACCGGTATGTGTAGTGCTTGAAGTATGCATTTTTTTTCTTTGAAATTAAGCATTGATTATTTGCTACAGTATTCTACTAATGATTGCAGGGCTTTTCGTTTGATGCGTGTAATTGCATGTCCACACGCAGGCACGCGAAAAAATGTTTTGTGCGTTCTGCTTATCACATGCGCAGGACAGTCTCTTACGCTCCATATTGTATATCGAGCGTGCTCTCTCTTGTAAACAAACTATGTGCCAACGTTATTGTGTGACTGATAGGAATTGTTGAAAATTATTATCACCATACTCACAAGGCGCGTCTGTTTTAGTTTTAAAAAGCGAGTAAAAGGCTACAGATTCCTTATTTTTAGGCGTGCCTTAATTTTTGTATGTTTAACAAAATGCATTTTGTTAACAGACCATATCAGTTATTTACCTGTACGAGTCGGACGTCTTTTATCGTGTGAGATTTAACGGACACTTGTCATTTTGCTCGCGAAAAAAACTGCCTGGTTACAAGATGATAAAGCGATTGTGTTACATGCAACTACGTAACAATGAATCATGGTACGCTTCTAAATCATGTGTGAAAAATATCGTATAGTCTACATAATGTAATAAGGAGTATCTGAAGTGATAACTACTGTTTTTTCCAAAATCTAGAACTGTACTTAGTGAAAATCATCTTAAATAGTGCCTCTCTAAAATAGACGCCGGGTTTTTTTTCCCTCCAAATGCTGCATTTATTTGAAATAGTAAGGCGTGTTTGATACTCTAAATGAAAAAGTAGACATCTTTTTCAGGAATCTTATTTTAATTATTAGGAATAAATGTCACTCACAACATCAAATATGATTTCACATCTTTTATAAGAATAAATATAACACGCAAAAGCGCAATTCAAAGCATTATGGGATACTTTGAATGAAACGCAAAATGGAAATAAAATAGCCGTAAATCGAAACAGACTTTTCTTTAAAAGTTTTGTGCACCTGAAGAAACGAAGAAAAAATATGCTTGTTTCATATTTAATATTCTGTGACCTGTGCAATTATTACAAAATTTCAATTATTTATACCTATATAAACATTCGTCAGCTTCAATCGCATCGAAATATGAAAAGTAATTTATAGCTATCCAGAAAAAACTTTAACTTGTGAAACACTTCAACTTTCATCTTCGTCAATATATATATATATAAGTTAAAATTATATTTCAATATTTCTGATAAAATTACATAACTCTGAGTTTAACGCTCACGCATTCATCATGTGTGTACATCTGATGAATGCGTAAGCAAGAAACTCAGAGTTATGTACTTTTATCAAAAATATTGAAATATAATTTTAACTTTGATTGGCTCTATTTTAGTAAATGTTGAGCACTCTGCAATTATATTTGTTATAAGTGAGAGAAGCAAACGGTACATTCAAAAAACATCATTTGGACAACAACGAGGGGATACAAGACAGTTATGACTGCAGGAATTGGCAACCTCACGAAACAAAATTTGAAATGGTATTCACAGAAAGTAAGTAGAGACGGTAAATGAAACGCTAACATTGCCACGCGAGAGGCAGAAAAAAAGAGTAAAAAATGAGAGAAAACAGATTGATCGAGCATAAAGAAGAACCATGTTACAGAGGTCTCAGGCATGTGACCGAAACGTGTGTGTGTGTATATATATATATATATATATATATACATACGATTCAACAGAAAATCAAAGCCACAAAATTGCGATAAGGTAAACTTTTATCCTCACCTAATTTTTTGAACTGCTATGAAGAGCCTTACTTACAAAAAGTTTTGTCTTAAGAGTATCGAGAATAGAACATATCTCCAAAGGCCTATCAAAATTACCTTAAATTGCCGACTAGAAACTTATTTCTATAGTGGCACTTAAAGATAAGTTCGTTTCGTTTGATCAAGAAGCGAAAAAGCTTTGCTCTTGCAATAGTCAATGTTTCGGATATNGATACAAGACAGTTATGACTGCAGGAATTGGCAACCTCACGAAACAAAATTTGAAATGGTATTCACAGAAAGTAAGTAGAGACGGTAAATGAAACGCTAACATTGCCACGCGAGAGGCAGAAAAAAAGAGTAAAAAATGAGAGAAAACAGATTGATCGAGCATAAAGAAGAACCATGTTACAGAGGTCTCAGGCATGTGACCGAAACGTGTGTGTGTGTATATATATATATATATATATATATACATACGATTCAACAGAAAATCAAAGCCACAAAATTGCGATAAGGTAAACTTTTATCCTCACCTAATTTTTTGAACTGCTATGAAGAGCCTTACTTACAAAAAGTTTTGTCTTAAGAGTATCGAGAATAGAACATATCTCCAAAGGCCTATCAAAATTACCTTAAATTGCCGACTAGAAACTTATTTCTATAGTGGCACTTAAAGATAAGTTCGTTTCGTTTGATCAAGAAGCGAAAAAGCTTTGCTCTTGCAATAGTCAATGTTTCGGATATAAATAAGTCACACTTTTTTGTTCCACATTTGTAAGAGACTGCCTTCTTTTCAACATTTCATGGTCTTGAATATTTGAAAAAATTGTCTTTGAGCTTCCAGATGTGTAATCGTGATCTTAAATAAATCCAGAAAGTATGCGCAAAGCGGTTTTTAAATAGAATTGTAGAAGTATGGATAAATCTTACAGGAAGAGAAGGGACGCGTACTAAAAACGAAAGAACTTACTACTTTAGAAAAAATATGCGTAAGCCAATATCACATGTTAACATGGAAACCAATAAGTTAACCCTCGATATTGCCGTTATTATAAAGGAAGCGGAATCAGAACCCCATGCCACTATATACTGTAATTATTAATAATACGTCTGATTGGCATTTTTATTTTTTAAAACGTAAGCAGAATCCAGCTGTAGCCCCCTCCCCAAGCCGCTCCAGAGCAACTAATTTCCGAAGTGAGCGTGCCGCTTACTTTCGGTAAGTTATTGTATTTACGTCAGTTTTATTTTCTCTTGTTTTAAAGAGCAAGCAGATTATCACACTGAATTTTGTTAATGCCGCTAATCTGTTTCTTTGCCATTGTTTTAGACCATAATTGTGATTTGTTCTTTTCTTGATCGAATAAGGCCAGTCGTCGCTTTAATTGAAATCGAGGTACAACAGGTTAATGGTCCAAAACTAATGAAAGTGCATCATGATTTGCAGGAGTCTTTTGGTCCAACAGATCCAACAGTAATCGTAAGTTGTGCATATCAGGAAGGGGAGGATGATATTGTGGACATCGAAGCTTTACTTACTGCTTCTGAAGCATATGGGACCGTTGTGCTAGTAAGGTATGTCAGTGCACCCTAGTACTTGTTGCTCATTGTTTTTCTAAATTGTTTTTCTATTTTCCTCAACCTTCAACCTTCTCATGTTAATTTTATTTAATTTTTGTAGGTTCNTTGATCGAATAAGGCCAGTCGTCGCTTTAATTGAAATCGAGGTACAACAGGTTAATGGTCCAAAACTAATGAAAGTGCATCATGATTTGCAGGAGTCTTTTGGTCCAACAGATCCAACAGTAATCGTAAGTTGTGCATATCAGGAAGGGGAGGATGATATTGTGGACATCGAAGCTTTACTTACTGCTTCTGAAGCATATGGGACCGTTGTGCTAGTAAGGTATGTCAGTGCACCCTAGTACTTGTTGCTCATTGTTTTTCTAAATTGTTTTTCTATTTTCCTCAACCTTCAACCTTCTCATGTTAATTTTATTTAATTTTTGTAGGTTCCAATATATATATTTATATATATATATATATATATATATATATATATATATATATATATATATATATATATATATATATATATATATGTTTAGCTGGCGATTGTGAAAACATGAAACTGATAGTTCTGAACTTAGTTTTGTTGATTTTTTTTGTCGTTCACCATATGATAGCCCTGATATTCTTATATTATTGGGCACTCTCGATAGCTAATAATTACTTCGATACTGGTATATATGTATATATATATATATATATATTGCTTGCTATTGTTTTAATAATGAAAACGCAGTACTTGCCTAAGTTGTCACATGATCTTGGTCAGTTTAATATTCAGTCTTGTTTTTCTTCATTTTCGTTATTTACTTTGGGCTGTTATTTTTCATTCTTTTTTTATCCGTTCCTTTTATTTAGTTTATTAGTGTAGCTTGACAATTACTTATGATAAATTGAGCTGCCAGAGATGTAACTTTGTTAAAGATCAATATCATAGCGTTCTGGGAGACAAGTTAGTGAATATAACTAACTAACAGTCGAAACGCATTATTTTGCAGGTCTGTGCCCAAGAAGCCACAACCATATCTATTTAACCGAAAAATCCCATCCTTGTGCCACGTGTTAAAGTGGTCTGGGGAACATTTGCACCTCTCATAATATCATCCAACCAGTCACAATATCTTCCAACCAGTTGAATATGCTATCCTCTGGTGTCAAAACAGTTAATGCAGGGGTCTCTTATGGATCCCACCCTAATTTTTAGTAATGATATATATGATGCTATTCTAAAATGGTTTATTGACTGAGAGATTTTTTATTGAGAGGTGGCTAATAACTTTAAAAGATTATGTATCAAATCATACAATTTCCAAATACTTTTAGGCATTAAAATATATTTTTATAGGGTCATTGATAACGATATCCTTTTGACATTTGACGACGGAAGAAGTGCTTTACATGCACTAGAAATGGATGATCAAGAGGTGAGTTCTTGTCTGATACTCTCTGATTGTGTCCAGAAATTAATACCTTAAATTGGAATTGAGATGGCAGGATAGCTTTAAACATAGTTTTTCTTAAAAGACGATCGTGAAAAAATGCTGAAAAAGAGAACTTGGAATTATAGAGAAGTAAAAATATGTGTGCGAACCAGCGCTTATGACTGACATGGTCACATGCACTATCTATTGAGCTATCGGGGCTACGTTCTAAAGCAGATCGGATTTGCAACTATGCTTTTCACTTCATGTAACAGTTTTGGTAAAGATATAGGCACTGGTTCAAACCAGTTGGGAACGCACATATTGCTCACTTTTCACTAAGAAAACGCTATGTGCAAATTATTTATTATTCAGCCCAACATCGCAAGGGCCATTTAACTCGTGGTGCTAATGTGGACGCGTTTGATTTATTTCCTCTCAACATTATATTGCGAACTGGAAGGTTTCCTCCATATCTATTCCGGGCAGAGATCATTGCACAATTTGTGCTAAACACTGGTATCTAAGCAAAATTGAGTCGGTTAGAATTCTCATTCTGTGGAAGCTGGTTTATGGCCACTGCAGTGTTGGGCAGTCACGGCTATAGTATTTCGAACAACTCATATGGGATAAGGCCCATCCACTATATATTGAAGTAGAAATGGAGTACCGAGTCGTCTGAAGAAAAAGTGGAATAGACCCGGGTAGCCCGCAGTTTGCTATGGTAAGCTAGATATAAACAGAACTGAGTGTTAAATCGCCAGTTTGTCACGGGTTTCTGGTTGAACCTTTGCTGCGATGCTAGATATGCTGCGCACAACTTGTTTCTTCGTTCAAAGTAGCGGATTATGAAATTTGTCGATGTTTTCGGAAAGGTGATTTCAAGAAGAAAGAAACTGCTGATAAATGATGATCAAATTCTTTAAAAAATCATCCAGCATCAAGTATAAGTTTACGTGAAAGTGACTTCTGCTTTTGCTAAATGTTAGCGTTATAAAATAGGTTATCTTTAAAACTTATAATCTGGAATGGTAGAAGGGTAAAAACAGTCCCTTTATACTTGTGACCACATGCATGATAGGGTTGGTACAGGAATGGGTTCAACAAGCACGGCAGTAGAATTTTTTAAAAGTCGATTAATCGGCCACACAGGTATGTGTTAAAAGATTGAAAAAATAGTAATAAATAACTTAACAGAAATTGTGTGAATGGATATTATTTTCTTTAGGAAGCAAGTTGTTGCCTTGGATACTAATAAGTATTGATGAGGCAAACGTTTATAGAACCAGTTATTTGTCGCTAATGACCCGTAGATAATTTTTCCCAAACGATGTCAATCAAAGCATTTTTAATTGAATGGAAGAAAACTAAAGGTGTTATACTAGTCTAAACCTATGCCTTTTCCTCAGGTATGTTTTAACGCCATTCTTCTTTAAGACTTTATCTGAAAATTAGCAAGAGTTGTTTAACTTGTTAGTATTTTAGAAAATGGGGTAAGTTTCAGCCTCACATAGTGTTTTGTAGTTTACTCATGAGTTAGATGAAACCAGCATTGTAATTTGAATACAGTCTGCCTGATTTTTAAAGGAAGTAAGGACAGATATTAGTAAGGTGTTAGTGTAGAGCTTAGAGTAAGAAAATTAACCTAGTGTACATAACACTACATTTTTACCAACTTATTTTGCGTAAGAGAAGAACAAGGGTCATATGCTCAATTAACGATAATACGTAGTGAGCAGCTGAATACTCAATTTTTTTATTGCTACCTTTTATCCGATTATCGCAAATAATATGACTGGTAATTAGTTTATTTATTGACCAGTAACTACAAGGTGTTTCTTCTCTGGTTACTTATGTCACTAGGGTAGGAGCTCTATTTTAATCAATTCAGATATTATAATCGAGTTAATTGGTTTTGTTTATTCAAATGTGCTTTATAACCAATCTCTCTGTGAGCAGCCGCCATGATTTGGACCTTGGCTCACCCAAAGACATTATTTTTGTAAATCAATCAGAGTCAACCATACTTCTGATATGACTCTACTACCTAAGCTCCTTGTTTAAGCAAGTGTTTGCTCACTACGGTTGTACAGTAGCTAGACACATCTTTACGAAAAACGAAGTGTCTGTTTTAGCCGTCTGACGGCCTTCTTAACCGAAACCTTTTGTTTTTACCGCATGTAAAATTTCATTCGTCGATCTGTTCAAGCCACGTGACGCGGTTCTGTTCAAGCCACAACATTAGGGTTAGGAACAATAGGGTTTCCAGTATTCTGCCAGACAACATCCGGTACAAAATGGCCATCGTTCGTCAATGACGGTAGTATAGGATTTCAAGATGTTCAGCCGTCTTACGGCAAAATAGCAACTGCCTACTGTATATTAAGCACAATTTGATATATATAATTGAATACTTTTTGCAGTTAGTTGATTTAACACTTTATTTTATGGCATTCTCATTTGTATTAGACTACATACTGCTTTTTAAACCTATTAAAATAGGTAGAGGGTAGTTGTAAACGATAGTGGTTTAAATAAGAAACTAATAGTTGGTTTTTTTCAGTACTATTTATCAGCGCATACACCATCTTTTTCTCTCCCCTGTTTAGAAGTGTTACCAGCTCTTGTTATTTTTTCTTCGCTCCTTGGAGTTTCCGGTTCGACGCATTCTGATTGCACAGCTCTCTCAGCTTCATGTATTTTCCCACATTGCCCATCGAGCATTCAGGAGACCTCCCACGTGGCTGACTTCCTTCTGCTTTCGAATTGCGATCTGGTTGGGTTCTGCTCACTCAAGTGGAGTTGATGAACATGCTATCGGACTGTCGCTTGTTGTACTCTTCTTTCGCTTATTTTGCTTGGCTGAAACTTATCTTCAATACGTGTATCATATAATGTTTTTACTTTCAATGGCCCAAATAGTCATTTGAATTTAAAAAATAGGTCTCCGCTTTTTCTGTTGTTAACTCAGACGTGCTTACTTTGTTCTTTGTAGTTTTTGAATAAATGTTTGCCCTGGGCCCATCCACCACAAAAAATGTTTGTACTTCAAATGGCCTGCACATTGCCAGTGCTTCTTTTTTGTTTTGACAATCGTCTTTAAACGGTAATGTTTTGCACAAGAAAAGTGACCTGAAAATCTCCTAAACTGTTGAATTTAGTAGCAATTATTTCTTAGCTGTTTGAAACTTTAAAAATTTGGGTGGCCGCAAAATTTTCTTATCGCTTCGCCATGGTTGTAATTGGCAATATTCATTTTGTGCACTCATGGCCGTCAAAGATGAATATTCTGCAATACGTTTTCCCTGACAGGCAGCTGAAAGCATGGTATACCTTGCATGCTTCCAGCTCATACTTTTGAGGCGAGAGTTAAATCCATGTACCCCAGTAAACTACAGAGAATCCAAGAGCTGTTTCTCGAAAAAACATCATCTCTCACTGCCATATTAGTAAAAAAATATATCGGTCTGTGATTAATGTTGTCCAGTATCAACATATAACAGTATATGCATTATCTTCATTTCGTTCGCAGATTGGTGGTAGAAGAGTAAATGTGTCCTTAAGGTCCAAAGAAACGTTCACTGCCATTGACTCCGCAACTCAATGTTTAATTTCTATTGAAAGCTTATCGAAAGATGAAAGTTATGATTTTGAAATTGAGAGACATAGAACAGCTTCTGACTTACTGGATACGTCAGGTGACAGACATTCATCGTTGTTGCTAGAACCGGAAAAGGTTAACGAACAGATTGACTACCTAGAAGATGATGAAGTCGTTGAAAATGTAGATGAAGAAACATTGGAAGAAAAAACACAAGATGACATCATAAGAGAGCGTCTAGAGGAAATGATTGACAGTGACGAAGAGGAAGAAAATTTTATGGAGAAGACAAAAGTTGGTACTAAAAGCGGGAAAAATTCTGTTGATGCTGGGAATGAGAAACAAGGTTCTTCACAGTCGACGAGGCGGCAGAGACCACCTCCCCCTAGAAGGCCTCCGCCACCCAAAGCCCATACTAAAGAAAACAAAATACAGGTTGAGGCTGAATCACCGCAAAGATCGGCTCCACCGAGGCCTGGAGGTAGTGTAGCAGAATTTGACCAAATCTCTCAACCGAATGCAAAGCAACCATCGTCCCCAAAACCTGCAAGGCCTGTCCCTCCGAGACCAGGACCTGCAAAACAGACGTTACCAAAGCAATCCAATGGTACTAGCATAAAACAAGAAGATACTTCACAGTTATCGAAGAAACTTGAACCATCCACTTTGACTGAGGTATCTTTTCAATGTATTACTTTTTATTGATTTGGACGCAATGTATATGTAGCCTTACTGGTAGATGCAAATAGCTGATGTACAAATAATAAGGTTGAAGCATAGTAAAAGCATGCGACTGCACCATTAAGGTTGGAAATTGGAAGTTGTTTTACTTTTAATTTTATAGCATGGTAAATGTTTAGTCACCTCATTTATGTCAGTTTTTGTAAACCCTGCCGGAAAATAGAGATGCAGTTGTGACTTTTAGTGATTGAGCTACTCTCAAGTCTTTCTGATTCCCGGACGAAACTGAGCTGTGAATCCTTTATCGCTAATTCGCTGCATTACCTTTCTTGGCCATTTTTTTTTCCAACCGTTTTTCTTAGAGTTATGATTTTGATAGAAGTACCTTGCGTTGATGTCAGCCACACTAAACAGCGTAAATATTTTAAAGAATTGTTTAAGCCACTTCAGGTGACAAGTAAGTAATTTTGTAGTGAAAGCAAACTGACAACAAGGATGATTAACTATTAACTAATTTATCACTTTTGTGCATGAAACTATAGTAGTCTGTAGCTGCGTTAACATCTCCCTTCTCAGCTCTATTTGGTATATTACCCAAACCCAAATTATAAGCCCACTCATGAAAACCTGCAGCTCTGTCTGAACGTTCTTAAATCGTTCGGCATGTATTTTAATCTAATATTGTCATTATACCTTACGTGCAGTAACAAGTGATACTTTTTTCTTGGCACAGGTTTGTTCCATGTGTTGATATTGGTAGCCCAAATGTGTGAAATCTGTGCTAGAAAAACTGGGCTACATCCTTACAGAGATATGCCCAGCCCCAAACTCAAGTTTTTTACTATTTGGATAAAATGTCTGGATAATCTTGCACGACTATGGCTTTTTTCTATAGTATAGAAGTCAGAAACTTGTCGTTTTCCGTTCTAATGTACGTTTAGTTTACTAGAAACTGATTTAATGTGTCTTTAACACATTTCTGGTGTTTCTTCTTAGCAATCCTTCCTTATATCTCATTTTACTAACAAGTACTAAATCTCGAATGTGAGTTTTTAAACAATTCAGAAAGGCATTCATCCCCGCACATTTAAAAGAAAGCCTACATGGCTATCTCGTACTGTAAACATATTAAATGTTATTTCAGGCTTTTTTTAATTATATCTGATAATTCGTTTTGCCTTAGGAAGAAAAAGAGTCCGATGACATAGGAAATCCTTACAACGTCCAGCATCTCCTTCATGTAGTTGCTTCAAATGTTGACGAATTTTTGGCTAAACTGCAAGGAAAGACAGACTTAAAACCTTCTCGACCAAGTGTATTTAAAACTGGACAGAGTACGTCGTCTATCAAGCGACAGGCACCGCTGCCACCGTCCCGCCCACAGCGGCCGGATATAACAGGAGACAGCCATGCAAAAAGTGATAGTGAGCCAGATCTATCCTCAACTCTTGAGCTGCCAGTACCTCCTTCTCGACCCCAACGACCAGACAGGAAAGGAAAGGTTAGCACGAATAAAGAAAATGCAACGGACTTGGCTTCTCCAACACTTGATCAACCGCGTATTTCATCGGTAACACTCGATTCTGATAATGACGGTGAGGCGCCGTGTACGGTAGAAGATAACCGTAAGAAGGATGCTGCTATAGCAAAACCCCCGCCACGGCCCAAGTCACGCCCGGTCCCATCACTGTCAACAGAACCTCCTGCAGTCCCTATGAGAGCTGGTAGTGAGCAGAATATTGACAGCGTAGTTGAGGTCGCCAATGAAGTGGCCGAGAAAGGATCAGATACACCAGCTAGCACTGACCGCCCAGCAGGTACTGTAGGATATCCGGACACCGAAAGACAAGTAGACCACCACCCCTCGAAAGCCACCGGAACTCCTACTAGACCTGCAAGGGTGGACAGGCCGTTACCACCACTACCACCAAGGGTAGATTTAGTAAATTCTTCAAAATGAAATATATATGTTATGAATTTTTGTAATTGTACTTTGTGAGGAATGATCTGAATGTTTAATCTAATAAACGGGTTAATTATGCATATCAAAATTTTTTGTATTCAAACATTCTTGACATGAAAATTTCGAATATTAATTTTTAGACAAGTTTTGTTTTTATAGCACGGCCTCTACAATATTTTTCATAGCTGGCATAGTCAGGCATCATTTTTGGTGAAGACTGAAATATTGAGTCATTACTCATGGGTGATGAAAGAGGGAGCTTTTGAAGCTGGACACGCCCCAAAATATTTCTCTTTAATATTTATTGAGTATCAGTATTCAAACATAAAGATTTTAGCGAAGCAACACTAACGAATGCAATGCTATTCGGGTTTCAAGAAGCGAAAAATATAAAATTTGCTTACCCCCAAACGCCAACCTTATTGGTATCTCGAGCAGTTTTAAGATCTTAGCCTCTACCCTAAAATCCAGCCACATAATGTAAAATTGAATATAAATACGTTTTCGAAAATTAAGATTTTTTAGGCCACCCTAGTTGCTGTCCTATAATACCTATTGCATGGCAAAGAAGAAATTACTAACTTTAGAATTTTCTTTAACTGCCCACTTATATTTTTCTTTGTATACGTCTGCTGCATAAAATGTTTGTTAGATATAAAAAATATCTTTTATGAAGTGTTACCCGTCTAATAAATGGTATCTGCAAGAGACAAAACTACTGTATCATTGTTCTACAAATAAAGTGCTGCATTTGTATTAGCACATACCGACTTTTGCTCAGTTAGCATCTTAAGAAAAATGTTAAAACACAATGTGAAAATATTTAGCTGCAGTTAATTACGCTTTATGTTATCTAAAAGTTATATAGTTAACTATTAATTATATTTCAGATTCGTCGAATGCAAAGTTATTTTTTAAAGCTGTAAGAAATTTCATGTTTCGGAAGTTCAGAATATGCCCCACAGGAAAAAAAAGACTAAAAGTGACTGATCTGATATTTATTTATGAGAGAGAGAGAGAGAGAGAGAGAGAGAGAGAGAGAGAGAGAGAGAGAGAGAGAGAGAGAGAGAGAGAGAGAGGAGAGACGGACAGACAGACAGAGAGAAAGACAGACAGACAGACAGACAGACAGACAGACAGGCAGGGAGACACCAAGAGATAGATGTGACGTAATATCCGTACATATCCGTATTAAAAAGCTCACTTAATCGTTATCTTTCCAACTGTAATGGTAACTAAAAACAGCTAACTATGCTGTTAATAGTATTAGTTGATATTCTACGACATTACTGCAGACATGCATTGTTCATGAGAGAAGACAGCGTACTTTTTCTTGCTTAATGAGTATCAATCATATTTATACCATATTAATTTTTTAATAAAATTGCTAGTTTCTGTCCTTTAGAAATGAAAAAAGAATGCGGCAAGTTGTTTTTATTTGCTTGAGTTGAATGTTTTGGATCGAACAACGATAAACAAAGCCTTGTATATCATATATTCTTAATGAAGTTGGGATTAAAAGCTTACAGGCAGACTAAGGAGGAGTAATTCAATTAATTAGAACTTGTTGTGCGTTACGTTAAACATTTACTGATGCTAACTCCATGTTTTCCTTTCAGCTAAAGCCAAATTGGTTACAGTATTAAGCATTCGTAGAAGTGGTACGAGAGACATAAAGTAAAATGGATACAATTTGGGACCAGGTTGTTATAACGTATCTGTAGAAAATGGTAATAGCATACCAAGAAATTTATGCTAACTTAGATACTACATCAGGGTATAATACTTTCGCTTCATCAGATGTGTGTAGTGGGCAGCCGAATTAAGTAAGTTCAGCCTTAAAAATTATCCGAATGCTGAACTTCCTGCCACAGTCAACCATCGACTGTGTTCATCACATAGAGATGAATGACGAATTAACTGTTAATAGGATAGTCAATGCTATAGGCATCTCCCGCAAAGACTTTAAAAACATTTCGCATTACAAACTTGGCAAGTCGAAAGTTATTGCTCGGTAGCTATCACAACTTTTGACGCCTGGTCAAAACCCCACTAGACTAGTTTTGGCACAGACGAACCTGGCACTTTTTAGGTAGATTTAGCCGGCTTTTCATGACCGTTTCCTCACGCAAGATCAATTTTTGGTCCACCACTTTAAATCAGAAACTGAATGGCAGTCCATGCAATGGAAACAATCATCCTATACCCTGTGGAAGAAGTCCAATGCGGTGTCGTTGGTAGGGAAGATGGATGCCTTCATTTTCTAGGTTTCAGAGGACATTGTGTTCATTTACTATCTTCAAAAAGGCCTTACTGTCAACGGTTACTATGCCAACTTGATTATGCAGCTTGGAAAGGCAATCAAGTCAAAACGACTTGGAAAATGGTTGAACCAAATCATCCATAAGTCTGGTTGCAATAGCTACTATCATCGACCATGGCTTGAAACTGCGTGACCTCGATTCATATTCCTTGATTTGGCACCATCAAAAGTATTTTTGACCAATACGAAAAAAACTTAGCTGGTAAGTAGTTTCGGATGAATGATGAGGTTATCTGCTCTTGAGGACGTTTTTAGGGTCAGGATGACTTTTTACATTACGGGAGTCTGAGCACTGCAACACCGATGGAAGAAATATGTGGACTGCAGGAGGGACTCTGGCGTAAAATAAAACACATTTGGTCAAGTACGACTATTGTATCGTCGTTAGCCTACGATTTTTCTAACCCACCTTCGTCGTAATGAAAATATTCCAATGGTTATAGCATGTAGTAGCCAGTGCATTCGGTAAAACAAGAACAGTTTGAATGGCGTTTGCTAACATCTTACTGAGAGAACCAGTCACTTATTTGCATCTTCCGCCCTTCCCGGGCATTTTCGCAGAGACCCAAGGGTGTAGTAATAAAAAATATTACTGTAATTACCCAACTTCAAATGTACAGCTTACGCCAATGCTTTACCCAATTAACAGTTCTATGAGTAAGACTTCTTATTCCAATCCCAAAAGTTCGAAGTTTTCCTGTTATAAACGTTAAAGCAAATTTTCAACAGCTATATTAAACTTTGCCCTTTGCCTTCTGCTCAAAAAGATTATATTGTGTTTACATTTCTCAATGTTGATATCGCTTTTTATGAGTTTCTGAGTGGTCATTTTCACTTAATAGTTCTACACAGCCAAGGAATCGAATTTTTTTAATTGATACCCTCCTTGCAAATTGAAAATTCAAAACAACTGCCATGTCTTATCACCAAAAAATAGCTCTTGGTAGAAGTCACACATGGTGTGTTGATAAACCTGCATTCAAATTCTCACTGGTGAAGAGTACTATCTTCTGTTTCTTGTCTTCTCGTTCAACGTCCACTTCTAGATGCCAGTGAAATAGATTCCTTTTGTTACGTACTCAAAGAGTTGCACTTGTTTTTAGTACTTGCGTCACTCAGAGTAGATAGCCTCGAGTTATCGTGCTTTGAAGAACATTAACGCGCAGATGCTTTTCAGCCAAATAAATATAGCTTTTGAGGTAGCATCGCCACGGCTTTACAAGCTGTTGTTCATTCAGAAAGTACTTACGGCTTGAATATAACATTTTTGTCCTTACCATCTGTGTGGCATTAATGCAAAAATTCAAATGCCCGTTTTTGTCTACCCCCCCCCCCCCTTTTTTTATGAAACATATTTTGATGACCCTATCAGTTAAGATAGTCGTCTTTGTTTAGCCGTAACACATGATTGTGCCATCGCAAATGCCCTTTATTATAAGACCCTTAGAAACTTTATTCAAATAATGACAGTATTTGTAATTAAAGTATTCTTGCGGTAAATATATAGCGCCATTTATATTTTTAAATAGTCATACTACCCCCTGTTTCTGTGGACATCCAGAAATTCACACTGCAATGCAATCGTGTCAAAACTTGCCGCAGTATCATTTTTAGGACATATTATCAGGCAATAGAATTTTTTTAATATCGACTTCCCCCGAAAGCTTTTATTCCTGTTATAAAACCAGTCAGTTTGGTACGCAATGCAAGTTAAATCTTTAGCCCGAGTTAACAGTGCCTATTCACTTGTTATTCAAACGTCATGTTTTGATATGTATTTTAACTTGGTGTTGTTACTTTGAGATGGCAGAAATTACCACAGAAAGCCTGGCGCATTTCGAACTGAGGGATAATATGATGCCAGTGCAATCAAAGGTTACGTTCGGTGGATATGTGCTATCTGAAAGTGAAAAGCATATGCTTAGGCAATTACTTTCGGAGCTGAATAATACTGAAGAACACAAAACCAAGGCCTGTTCAACAAAATCTACCAAGCCAGATAATTTACGTTGGTCATGCAAATTTCGGAAATTGTGACATGCGTTGAGGATCAACAGAACAACACGATTATCGTGTGCCTGACAATAGCCTCCACAACCCAAGGGAACACGTAGAGATAATTAGATTAACCATTGTCTGCTCCATTGAATGTTTTCCAAATGGCACGTCGTTGAACAGGAAGAAATCTGTTTTTCAATATCAGCTATGTCAAGTAATTAAAAGCCGAGATGTCACGATCGTTCTGTCGGTTTGCTCAAGCTAAGAGACCCGTGTTACCATAAACACTTTAGCCTGTTCACTTTTTCACCGAAATAATCAAATGTGGTACTTGGGGCAACCGAAGTGTCATTGGGAGGCCGGAGTTTACCCCCAAACAGGAACCGTGTTGAGTGTACTTGGTACCCTGTATCGGCTATGAAGTCACCTGTATTAATATTTGACATGATGAATTTGTTAGGTTTAGCAAATAAAACACCCTCTGCTTCACTTGAATAACGCGTGCTGCACCACCTTATTTCAAGAAGAATATGAGAGAATTGTGACGTTGGAGTGCGAAGATCTCGATTTGATGGTATCGTTTTCGTTTGCATTCTCGTTATGGTTCGGTATTGGTTTCATGCCGACATGTCAGACCGACGACAGTGATTTCCGACTTTTTAATTTTTGGAAATATTTTTGATGGATTCGGAAAGGATGCAGGTCTGCATTTAAGTTGAAGGTACAAGACAGCTTTCAAATTATAAAGTAATAGAGAGATTGCGGACATTCGATAGGTGATCAACAGTTATCCATTAGGTGTACGTGAGTTTCCGGATTATCGCATGTTACATTGACTGCTGACGGTAAGTTGCCACTTGCACAAAGTTGATATTGTTTTCTAGGCTTATTATGAGATATCGATGACTAAAGTTGTGTATGTTTGTCTGACCTATGACCAGCAAAGTTTGCCATGCTTGAATTTCTTTTTGTGACGTCATTGCAAGAATATGCATGGTGACCAATCGTTCTTTCAGACTTATAAAATTTTTCTAAGAGTTTTCTCGTGTGTCAAGGTTGGTTCACTTTACTCTAATTATATGATTCATTGTGTTGTTGTCAAACGTTACCTTATTCATTATTGGGTTCATCGTTAACTGTGCATTTCAGAATTCATGACACATAATTTCCACTGTTAATAAAATAATAATAATAATAATAATAATAATAATAATAATAATAAACGTCCTGGGTATGATGATAAACTGCATCCGGTTGTGGAGTTGCGACGTGGGCGAATGAGGTTACCCTTTGCCACAACTACCTCCAGGTCACCCTTGGGCAAGGTGTAGCACCTGTTAGCCTACTCCGAGACCTTGAAATACCAGGTTGACGACCGGCGTAGTTAAGTCTGCTTATCCACTTTTATGTATCTTATGCAAACTACAAGAAACCCATGCCGCATCGTCCGTCTCGCGGATCAACAAGGGACGCGTCGCCCGGGGCAAGACTCGCCTGGGGTGCACGAAAAGTATGCTACTGAGTCTAACAGCAGGAAATTCCTAACCCTAAACCTGTAGTGATGCCACCTAAACCAAAAGAAACTAGACAAAGATGGACCCCAGAGGATTACAAGAATGTTCTCAGAGCGTTTTACACCGCTCAAAAACACCCATGAGATACTTGATTGAACAAACGTTGAGATAGAAGCCAGGATACAAGATGTGAGAGAAGGACGTGAAGTGAGATTGGAGGAAGGTGAAGTACTCAGGGTAAGGTTGAATGGTGATGATGATGAATTTTCAGTTGTGCAAAACACGGTAATGGAAGAACGTGAAATTTTTCCGAAAATAACAACCATTAAAAAGTCAAAAAAATACGATCCAACTTTACAATATTGCGTTAAGAGATATTGTAAAGGAAATACAGCAAGACCTGACCACTTTAAATGACCTTATATACGCAACTGCAAAAGTTATTAAAGTTAAGTCAGGTGTTAAAATAACGAAAGCAAGCAGGAAACGTGTGAACAAGGAAGGAATCAAAGTGGAAATAAAAATAAAGAAAGAAATTGAGACGATGCGGGCAGAAATCTCAATTCTGGATGGAATTTAGAAAGGCACGCCTGTTAAAAGTAGGAAAAGTATAAAGATAAGAAGCAAGCATAAATTAACTGATGGCACATCAATATCTATTGCAAAGAAGAATTNTTGTAAAGGAAATACAGCAAGACCTGACCACTTTAAATGACCTTATATACGCAACTGCAAAAGTTATTAAAGTTAAGTCAGGTGTTAAAATAACGAAAGCAAGCAGGAAACGTGTGAACAAGGAAGGAATCAAAGTGGAAATAAAAATAAAGAAAGAAATTGAGACGATGCGGGCAGAAATCTCAATTCTGGATGGAATTTAGAAAGGCACGCCTGTTAAAAGTAGGAAAAGTATAAAGATAAGAAGCAAGCATAAATTAACTGATGGCACATCAATATCTATTGCAAAGAAGAATTTGAAACAGATAATTTAAGTAAAAGTGCAGAGGCTCGGAAGGTTTGATAAACGTTTGATAAATTTTGGATCTGAGCCATTTCTAAGAATATATGCCTGATAGTTTCGAGTTTGTAGACTCTGGTCTTGCGCGGCAACGATAAAGCCTTCAGTGTCTGCCTTCAGCCCTGAACTCCTAAGCCACTGATAGGTTGCATTTTGATCTACATCAGGGTTTTGGCTTCGGAGAACATACTGTCCGTGCAGAGAGTTCTGGCTCCATCGATCAATAAGTTGTTTTTGAGCGTTTTTCTTGGCGACTATTTTAGCTTTTCTAGCACAGGTAATGGCTTGAAGGTTTTGCTCAGCATCTTCAGGTTCGATGTTCAGGTCATTTTCAAACATTCTAGCTTTTTTGGTAATCGAGTGTAATTTTTTGCCACGTTCCTGATGGCGGACAAAAACAACATCCAATCCTCGCAGGTTTCGAGATATTTATTCATACCAATTGTGGAAATTTTATAGGGCATTTCGAGTTTAAAAAGTCCAAGCCCTCCACTGTTTCTAAGCAGGTACAAACGGTCAACGCCTGCTTTGGGGTGGAGCATATTATTTGTAGTTAGTAGTTTTATGGTCTTACGGTCTATATTTTCTATTTCAGGAGGATTCCAATCTGTGGTGTTGTAACTGTATTGCACAACAGGAATAGCAAGTGTGATAATAGCTTCAATCCTGTTCTTGGAATTTAATTCTGTTTTTAGTACTAATCTCACTCTCCTATAGTACTCTTTCCGAATCTTCTTCATAGCATCATGGTTAATTCCATCAAGTTCATTGACTCCTAAGTACTTATACATTTCCTCTGGGTCTAATTCTTTGATAATAGTTTACTGGTCAATTATAACGGACGATGTAGCACTTAATCTCCATCGTAGAAACGTCGCCTTGGCGCATTTATCGAGGCCAAAATTCATACAAATATCATTGCTAAATTGCTTTACTGTAGTCAGCAACCCTTCCAGTTGGTCATCGTTTTTAGAAAAAAGCTTAAGATCCTCCATGTAAAATAGGTGGTTCATAGTTGCCGGTTGCCCCATACTGGGCCCAAGTGAATACACCAAGCGGCATGACCGTGTTGGCCAATATCTGCACTGGGGTATATGCAATCATTATGGGATTAAAACCCACCACAATTGGTACGAGCACCATCCAGAACCAGTCGTCGAATTAGAGAATGTAACCATCTTGTGGGATTTCCCTGTTGCATACAGACCGCACTATTCTGGCAAATCGACCTGACATCATCATTAAGGATAAAAAGAACAAACTATGTACACTAATTGCTATGAGTGTCCCCTCTGACAATAATATCGCAGTTAAGGAGTTTGACAAGTTAAGCAAATATATAGACCTTGAAATTGAAATACAAAAGATGTGGAACTTAAAAGCCACGACTGTGCCGGTCATAGTTGGGGCACTTGGAATGATCAAGAAGGGAACTGAAAAATAAATCTCGAAAGTACCAGGCAAACATAAACTCCAAGAAATTTAGAAAATCGTCCTTACTAGCACTGCTCATATTCTCCGTAAATTTCTCTCAATTTGAATTTTATCTCCATTAAATTTGTCTCATTCTTTTTAAAACCTTTATCAACATTAGGTCACCGGGGTGACCCGGTGGGTAATGGTATATATTGCAAATCAAAAGAAAATCTTATATAATAATAATAATAATAATAATAATAATAATAATAATAATAGTAATAATAATTGTCCTGGGTATTGACATTAAACTGCATCCGGTTGTGGAGTTTCGACGTGGGCGAATGAGGTTACCCTTTGCCACGACTACCTCCAGGTCACCCTTGGGCAAGGTGTAACACCTGTCAACCTACCCCGAGACTTTAAAGTACCGAATTGGCATCCGGCGGGGTAAAGTCTGCCTCATGGGTAGGGGGGCTCTTTAGCCTTGGCTGGCAACCTCCCTAGTGATGGTGTCACAATAAAAATACCAGGGAAGGAAAACCTTACATAAACCAATCCTTGCTCTTGGCAGTAAGGCTAAAATACATCTTAAATATCAAAATTAAAACCAGAAGTAAATCATACCGCCTCGTCCGTCGCGCGGGTCAACAAGGGACGCGTCCCTCAGGGAGAGACCAGCCTGAGGTCGAAAAGAATGCAACTAGGTCTACCTCTTCCCAAAACGAAAGTACGCAAGGTCACCAGAACGAGGTAACCCTCAACCCTGGCCCTTCGGAACCACCAACTAGTAATATAAATACCACACCTCAAAAGAAAAAAAGAAAAAAATGGACAAGGGAAGAGTACGTTGAAGTAATATACTGTTTTTATTATGCACTTAAAAAGCCTGAAACTAATAATTCTGACGACACGTTTAAAATCTGGTGTGAAAGAAATAGTAATAGTGATAAAGTGGAAGGTATGGATGCGAATAGACTAGCTAATCAAAGAAGATATATAATTCGCGAAAAGAAATTAACAGAAGTTGAAATCTCAAACATTAAGGAAAGAGTAAAAGATGATACAAGAGAGAATTTAGTAGAAGATCTGGGAAATGAGTTACAACAAATGGATGGTGATGTTTTTACAATTGATGAGAATATTGATATGCATGGCAACTTAAATGTGTTAGAGGAGGAACAGCAAAAATCTGTAGGACCTGTACCAGCTGTTGAAGTAGATGAAGAAGAACTGGCAAATATGAAGATAGACATTTTGGAAGAGTTTTCAGTAGTTCAGCATACTAAAATCGAGGAAAGAGAATCATTATTTAAAATCAGACACCCTCACAAATTCAAAAATATCTTTAATTTAGGAAACAAAGCCTTAGAAATAATCTGCAATGAAATTAATCCAAACTTGACTGAACTCAATGAGTTAATGTATGCAACAGGAAAGGTTCTTCAGACAAAATGTGGAATCAAAATTAAGAAAGGAAAAAGTACCAAAAAAGCCAGTAAACCGAAATGGCAATTAAAGATAGAAATGGAAATCAAAACCTTTAGGAGGGAGATATCACTGGTGGAGGAACTGCAAAAAAATGAAAACTTTAAGTCGGGTAAAGCTAGGAAAGTCTTACGAAAATATGACATTAAAGACAGAGAACAATTGCCAAGTTTGAAGGAAGAATTGAAACAAAAGTTGCAAGTTAAGGCGCAGAGGTTACGTAGATTTGACAAACGTCAAAAGTTCTACAGGCAGAACAAAATCTTTGAAACTGATGCTAAAAAGTTTTATCGTGAAATCGGGAAAAAAGCAATAACTGCAGAGGATGTGCCGTCGGAAAATGAAGTTCGTGAATTTTGGAATAAGATCTGGGGTAATGAGAAGGGTTTTAATGAAAATGCGGAATGGTTGCAAAATTTGGAAGAAAGCACAAGGGATATACCAGAGCAGATATGGGTTGAAATTACAACAGGCGAAGTTAAAAAGGCTCTTCAAAAATCTCACAAATGGAAGTCCCCCGGAATAGACAAAGTGCCAAATTTTTGGCTAGACTCTCTCTCTTCTGTTCATGATAGGATTGCAGTTATTTTCAATAAGATTATAACAGAACCCGAAACTATACCAAAGTGGTTTTGCCTTGGAACTACCTATTTGTTACCAAAAAGTAACGAAACAAGGAACCCGAAGAACTACCGCCCGATTACCTGTCTCTCTACGTCTTATAAACTACTTACATCGATATTAACTGATAGAACTTATATTCATATGGATGAACAAAATATTTTTCCAATTGAACAGAAAGGATGTAAAAGAGGTTCATATGGTTGTAAAGACCAACTCCTCATAAATAAAATGATTCTTGAAAATGCTCATACCAAGCACAAAAATTTAAGCACGGCCTGGATTGACTATAAAAAAGCATTTGACAGTGTTCCGCATTCCTGGATTTTAAAGACACTAGAAATGTACAAAGTTTCTCCTGCCTTTATTAACTTCCTGCGAGTCAGTATGACCTTGTGGGAGACCAATCTTACTCTCACACATGCTAATGGCACCCTTTTTTCTAACTGTATGCAGATAAAATGTGGAATCTTTCAGGGCGACTCTCTTTCACCTCTTTTATTCTGCATGGCCCTTATCCCACTCTCGAAGCTCCTCAATGACACTGAACTTGGATATAAGATCATGGGCAGGAAGATAAATCATCTGTTTTACATGGATGACTTAAAACTGTACGCTAAGGATGATGGTGATCTGGAAGGACTTTTAAAGACTGTCAAAGGGTTCAGTGACGATATAGGGATGGAGTTTGGTCTTGATAAGTGTGCCAAAGCAAGTTTTAAGCGGGGGAAGTTAGAAAGAACTGAAAATATTGAACTGGATGAAGTGACGGTGATTCAAGATCTAGAACAAGAAGGCAGTTATAAATATCTAGGTGTAAGTGAAGGTGACGGCATACAGCACTCGAAAATGAAGGAAAAGATAAGGAAAGAATGCATAAGGAGAGTGAGGTCCATCATGAAAACTGAATTGAACTCAAAAAATAGAATATCAGCAATAAATTCTCTAGCAGTGCCGGTAGTAACTTACAGCTTTGGTATTATAAATTGGAATCTAAGTGATTTGAAGAGGCTAGATACAAAGATAAGGAAGCAACTGACTTGTAATTTGATGCATCACCCTAAATCAGACGTTGATCGTTTGTACCTCCCTAGGAATACAGGAGGTAGGGGGATGATCCAGTTTGAGCTCTCTTATAAAACATCCATTATTGGCCTCTCACAATATCTTGATTTAACCAATGATTGGATGCTTCAACACGTTTATAGGCATGAAAATTCCAAAAGATTGCATTCAATCCTTAAAGAGTCAGAGAAGTTTTTCCGAGAACTAGGTGTTGATCTTGAGGTTGATAACACACTAAACCCAACAGTTGCAGCTAAAAAAACCAAGCAAAAAGCAAAGAAAACTGGATTGGACAGACTCGAATCTAGGTGGCAAGAAAAACCTCTCCACGGACAGTTCGCAGCCCGAAGCAACAATGCTGATGTAGACAAAGAAGCAACCCATCAGTGGCTGAGGAGCGCCGGACTGAAAGGGGAAACAGAGGGCTTTATTCTTGCTGCCCAAGATCAGAGTCTGTTCACCAGGAACTACCAAGCTAATGTTTTACATAACGGTGCCAATCAAGAATGTAGGTTCTGTGAGGACAAAACCGAAACTATTGACCACCTTGTCTCTGGCTGCTCGGTTCTAACACCAAACGAATATAAAAACCGTCATGATCGAGTTGGCCAATACCTACATTGGAAAATTTGTCAACACTTTTCCATTGAAACGCAAGCTAGCTGGTATGAACATCATCCAGCACCTGTAATTGAAAGTAAAGATGTTACGATCTTGTGGCATTTTCCCATACAAACGGATCGTACCATAGAAGCAAACCGCCCAGACATTGTCATCAAGAACAGGAAAGAGAACACTTGCCTCTTGATAGACATGAGTATCCCTTCGGACAGGAATGTCTGCTAAGACTTTTGAAAAGCTTGCTAAATATAAGGATTTAGAGATAGAGGTGGAAAAGATGTGGCATCTAAAAACAAAGACAATACCTGTTATTGTGGGTGCACTAGGCCTCATCAAGAAAGAAACAGATAACTTTTTGAAACAAATCCCAGGGGAACCTTCTTTGCAAGAAGTACAGAAAATTGTTTTGAACGGAACTGCTCATTTGCTTAGACGAGCTCTCTCTATTTAATTTTATTACCAAAACTTCCTTCACCCTAGGTCACTGGTAGTGACCCGGTGCTGGATTTCAATAAAACAATTCAAAGAAAATGTGTAAATGGTAGTAATAATAATAATAATAGTAATAATAACAGTAATAATAATAGTAATAATAATAATAGTAATAATAATAATAATAATAGTAATAATAATAATAGTAATAATAATAATAGTAATAATAATAATAGTAATAATAATAATAATAATATAACAGTCCCGGTTGACTGCAGAGTGTATGATAAAGAATAAGAAAAAATGGCAAAAACCAAAACTAGAAAAGGGAAATTAGGAGAATGTGGAAAATGAAAATGGCAAGCACTTCCAATAATAGTCGGGGCATTAGGCAGTATATCAAAATGTTTTAAGTAATGTGGAAAAAGCTGGAAATAGATGTGAAGATTTGCTTAAAACAAGACATCATTGCTTGAGACTCCTAGGATATTAAAGAAAGTAATACAAAGATAAGGCGAGGAAATACAGGTTGCCCTTAGCCATCTGCTACGACTCGCCAATCAGTTTTAAATATAATGGTAATTTTATCAGCCAGTGTATAAAGGCATTTAAAATGAAAATAATTAGGATAATTTTTTTAATGAGTACGTGAAGGTTTAATTTTTCATGTTGTGGCGACCCTGCTCTGCTGAACAACGTGGATACAACATAAAAGACTTTGCCTTAACTACGGCGCTTGTTTAGTTCTGATGTAGTGGGTGGGACCTCTGTCCTCTGCAGCCAAATGGCCAAAGGCTACACCAGGCAATGGTTCTCATTACGTCTTATCTTTTTGTCTGCTGCTTATGTCTGCATCTTCGAGGTACTCCAAGATGGGTACTTAAGACAATAAAAACGTAGTGACGCACTAAGATAAGAATAGGTGGGTTACCAGGCTTTTGGTCAAGGTTGCCACGTTGAATACAGTAGAAAAATTTAAATTTTGTGTTTGAAAAGGTGGAAATAAAACTGATTTCCAGTATAAGGTAGTACTTGCCGAGTCGGCTAGAATTTTTAGTAAAATTTTGCAAATCTAAAGGTAGAACCGTTGGGAAAAACCACTGGTCCTTTCGATGACTAGCTTGCGAAGAAAGAAAGAAAGGAAGGAATAAAAGAAAAGAAATGAGAAGAAAAGAAAAAAAGAAATTGTTGGAATAAATTACAATGGTCAAGTAATACACATAATCTTTCAAAGCAACTGGTAGCTACTTTTGAAAATATGACAATATACAACGCCCAATATTGGCCCCCCTGTTTTCACTGTACAAACGATTTGTTATTTATCAGTCAAAACGGGTGAATTATATTTACAAATGCTGAAAACATTTTTAAAAAATCGTCCTTTGAAAGGGCGACTCAGCAAAAGAACTTATTTACAATTGTAAAATTAGCATCTAAACTAACAAGATACTTTGTTTCAAACTACAAGTGTTTCTGGTACTGTTTTACAGTACAGCAGTTGGCACGCATCTTTTAACACGACAACAAATACCTGGTTCTGCAATTTTCCTTAATATTATCTCAAGAAATAACAATTCTAGTGGAACGTCTAATACACTACGCCAGCGTTTTTTGTGCACAGTAAAGAAACTAACAGGCATTTTACGCCCAAAAATATGTTTAGTGATTTATAAAGGCCAGTCAAAATTCCTCTTCAAAATATCTTGTTTTATCATGAGCGGTATGTACTATGACTTGAAAGGTCTTCCGTTTCTCAAGCAAATCGCCATCCGCCGGCATAACTCTGTATCAATATCAGATGCAAAGAGCAATGTTTCGTTGTCTGTTGAACAGACTGCTTTGTACAATTGTTGCTGTTTACGAGCTATTGATTTCTTTCGTTGACTTTTTCTCTTAAGTCCATGAATAAAATAATCGAGCTGTCCAACATCCACACTAACAAACATCACTTCTGGATCTACGAACTGAAAAAAAGTTCAAGGCAAATGCATAGGCATTGTATGCGGATATATATTGTCAAATAGAATTTGAAGACCGTAAACATTATTCAGTCTACGAACAATACTTCTGGTACAAATATCGAGAAAGCCGAAAGATCATTGGCTTTGCCGAATACTTATTTTATGGTGTGTTTAAGAGACAAATAAAAATTGCAATGTTTGTTCAAATACTAGTTAAGTGTTGATCCCTACATTCTTTGGTTGTTCTCCTACCAATGCCTTGATATATCATAAGTAACCTAATGGATAGTAACATAGTCGATACACACAAAAAACAAATAACTAGTTTTTCTTTCGATTTTCAATTTTTTAAAAAACAGCTTACGACTTATGACATGACATTTATGCCTTCCACCAAGCCCATAAAGTTAAGAATTTTCAAAAACTACAGTAGTCAGTCAGCTTTGTCCTGAATTGAAAATAAAAAATGAAAACAGGGGGGGAAAGAAGGTAAAAGTCCTCTCCCTCATTCACTCTTTTCCACTCTTCAAGTAAAAGTAGTAACCAACATATGAAAGCAAATTTGTTTTTATCAAAAACAACCGAGTGAGGGGCGAATACAATAATTGTTAGAACTATATTACGATATAAATAAGATAGTTAACTCAAATAATGACAAACAAATTAAAACTTGGTACTAAACAAAAACAGTATACGGCATAAAATGCCATCCAGATTAAAATTGCCATTTTTGGCGGCCCTTACTCACCCCTCCGTGCTGTCTTATTTTTAAAAGCGGAGGAATGTAACTGAAATTCTTAAAAGTAATCTCCGATATAAAATAATCAAAATTATGTTTAAAATCTGCTCAGTTTAGGCAACTGTGGCATTATGCCTTTTCTATGGTTTGATTTCCAATCTCCCATTTGAACCTTTCTTCTTAGTTTCATTCTCCCTGACTAATATGCTCTTCACCAAAGAGAGCTATACTCTCCTCAGGCGATAAGGTTAAGTCTCTCCCACCCATATATTATAATGCTTGTCCTACTCAGATGCAAATGCACCTTAAAAGGCGCATCTTTTCCATAGCCTGTCAGGAGAAGCTTTCAGACAAGCTTGCAAAAGTGTCATTCATGGCGACTGGGTTAATTAAACACTAATTTAAAAAATTAAAATGAAGCAGATAGGTACATATTTACAAGACCCTTACCTTATCAACGGAATCTTTCGTAATGCACGTGCTGGCAAGACGAACTAAAAATATCCTGTGTTTTCCTGCTGTGCGATCGACGTATTTTCCCACCGATTTTAAAAGCTGCGCCTAATATATGAGTAAGAAAATGAAACAAAAACTTGATAACTCCTTCTTGTTGCAAATTTTCAATGCATTAGCTTCGGTTATGCTAAAATAAAACCTGTACTTCTTTGACATCCACATATTGGAGGTAAAAAGAATGCATTTATAGCGAGTAAAAAAAGGTTAATAATATCAAGACAATGCTGGACAGCACCGGTTCAGTACACGATATCTGAATGTAGCAATGGGAGATTATTAGTGAAAGCAATTCATCAAATTTCTTTTCATACTTTGTACTCTTTCGCAAACTTTAATTTCTGTGTGGTAGTAGTCTCAAGTTATCTACACAGATATCCCACAGAACAATGATGGTCTCTTAAGTTTGATATTTTAAGTATCTTACTGATACCATTTAATTAAAGAAATCCAATGCATAGTAGCCCTTATTTACGGCAGTATTTTCTGGTTTGTTAAGGATAAACCTTACACACAAAAATGGACCAACCTGATTTTTTCCCCTGACAGGTTTTGGTTCAAGAGCCACCCTCCAGTAGGGCAACAATATAACGACATGGGGAACCTTCCACTAAAGATACTTGAAATAAAGTCAACAAAACATACAACAGTGTATGGAAGCTATGACTTTATAAAATAAAAGCAATTTTAAGTTTGGTGATATTGACCTTTCAGTACCACCAACTGTCGGAAGATGCAGTAACAAAGGTGAAAAAGACCCAGCACTTACCACTTTATCCCATGCACAGGCATTTTTATATGCTGATATAAAAATAAAAAGATGGGTATACCAACTACGAATGCATAGGAACACTTGCTTCACCAAGATTACCACGATACAAGATTATCTAGCACTTAACTATACAGATATACAGACACGCAAGGACGCGCGTGCACACACACATCCATACACACACACACACACACACTTCCATATAGTATGTCATATCAAAATAAATATTGCTTTGTATGGCAAGAAATTCATAGTCCAGTTAATACCTTTTTAACTTCTTAAGCAGTTCAAATTTCGGGTAAATCTTTATTGATTTTTTGTTGCTTACTGGGGCTTTGGCCCAGTTCACTTAAATAACACACTTGCAAAATGAATTAACACATATTAGAAAATTTCACTATTTAGACTTATAGCAGTGTGAAAATTTTTCTTTTGGTTGTTCTACAATCGCAAGTAAAGTGTCTATTTGCAAGCTATTACTCCCACCTTCAGAAGCTGTTGTTACCATAATGAGTGCAATTCTAGTGAAGAAGACAGTGCAAATAAACTGCTACTATTTTAACCGACTATCGAACGTCCTCTTAAACATAAAGGTATATGCTTGCGTCTTTCTTCTTTCGGTGCCATATTCTTCAAGAACGTTGCCGATTATGGTCTCCCATCTTTCGCCGTTTTTGTTCTTACTAATTGCGTGCAACTGAAACTACCATTATTATATTTTCTTAAGCTTACTACACATGTCTACTGCTGATTTCCCCTGATTCTATTCTCCCTAATTTTTCCAGTCAGTCAGTTTCTATGCATCTTTCTTCTGATAACAAGACCCCAAGAATACATCTGTCAATTTTATTTTTTCTTGACCAGCTTTCATTGAACCCCACCTCTATTCAATTCTTCTTCATTCATTCTCTGATAACAACAACTGCAAAAGTGTACTTACTGGTTCTCCATTTTGATCCGTTACAGATGTTTGAAGTGATACCTCATGAAATGGGTACCTCTCAAGATCTACCATGTCATCACCATTATCTATAAGTAGTAATAAGGGGGGGGAAATGTCACTTGTAGTGAATTGGTGTAAAAATATACAACAGGATTGAATGTTGAAACTATAACGCGAACAAAAATACCTTGTTTTTCTCACGAAACGGTTACCAATCGATATGATATCTAGTCAATCCCTTTTCTCTCCTACACTTGTACTAACCATTGTAAAAATGATTATTACAAACCCAACAAACCAAACCAATTCAAAAACACAATGTCATTTGACGGACCATCTAAGCTTATAAAAGCTGAGCTCCCGCAAAACTAAATTTAGGCTATAAAAATTCTATTTCCTATGAAAATCTGCTTTTCTATATATATTAGAAAATATTTTTATGGTTTTTGGAGTTGAGGTTTCTTTCCAAAAAAGGGTTGTAAAAGGAAACAACTGTATAGGTTCTCAAAATATGGTCTGTATGATAAACAAAATTGTAATGTTAGAAAATAAGACTGCTTACCAAACAAGAAAAGAATGACAACGCTAATAGTTTTTACTGGCGGAACAATACCAGATTGTATAATGTAATCCTGGACTGATTCCCAAACGGCAGTTACATCACCACAAGAGGTGTCCACACCAAGCAGCTTATCATGTGATCGGAAATAGCTAAGAAAATTATGAACAGATTGTGCATATAATTCAAATCTCCGCTGAGTTTTGCTGGTGTCCAATTCATCACCTGATGATTCTGACGATGATTTGGGTGCCTTAACACAAGCATGGGTTGTATTAATATTTTGGATAAGGTGATCTTTATCAAGTTCCAAATTTATTGCCAGTGCAACTGGATGCTAAAAATAAAATATGTTTTAAATGAAAATTAAGATCTGGCAAGCTGTTTTAATATCTTCAAAAATGAAAGAAAAGGTGTGTGTAGATTCAGCAAGAGAAAAGTCGGGTATTTGTTATCAGAGAAAGGCAATTAAGGTTTCTGAGCCGCAGCAGATAATACCAATACTTACGAGCTGTTGAGAATAGTCAGGACAAAAGAGATATGGAAAACTAAGACTGCCAACTTCCGAATAGTATAATATCTTGGGGAGAGTGAAAGAGGCAGAAAGCGAGAAAGTGAGACACACACGCACACACACAGAGAGAGAGAGAGAGAGAGAGAGAGAGAGAGAGAGAGAGAGAGAGAGAGAGAGAGAGAGAGAGAGAGAGAGAGAGAGAGAGAGAGAGAGAGAGAGAGAGAGAGGGAGAGAGAGGGGGGAGACACACACACACACACAGAATATCTGATCTATCAACAAAAAGATTTCCAGTGCTACCTGAATTTAACTATGTCCCACAAAAATGAGAAGATACAAATGAGACACCAATATGCAATGTGAAAATCGACCAAGATAGAATATGCAAGGACCATTTGTCATTTGAACCTCACAAATATAATGGTCATGGAGTTCATAGCAACTGATGTAGCCATCAGCCACAAGACAACTAAGGTTAACAAAATAATCTCTTTCCCATTCCTTAGGTATGATAATTATTTTGTTACTTAAAAGCCTTTTATTCAGTAGTATGTCTTTGTGGTGTCTTCCTACTTATGACACAATTCAAAATAAAACTACCCAGGTGGGATTCAAGGCATTTTCCATTGAAGTCCACCCTAATACAACATATTCAAGCCCAACAAGAAGTAAGAACTAAGCTACACTCCAGGACATTATAAAGTAAAATGTATGGAAAAGAGTTTCTTACTGGGTATATTTAGGTTTTTTGATAAAATAGCATAAGGCAAAACATGATATTTAGGCCTTGTAACCCTTCAACAAATAAACAACAAAAGAACTGAATTGCACATTTATGACCCTCCAGTCTTTTGTTTTTATTTGCACTGATACTTGTTTAGAGCCAATAGCTGACACATAGTCAGGGTAAACATCAGAACAATTGAAGAATTTGTTTATGACCATGTTGATTTTATGAGCTAAAACCCACAATAAATGCCCTGTTCATATTTATTACAATTTCTGATTTTTATCCTAAAATTGTTAACAAACTAACTCTTTCACTTGTACTAGTTCTCAAAGCCAAATTTTAAAGGACAACTAAATTGGTTCAAAAATCCCTATTTGTGTTGTAAAAATTTATTTACTTATCAGCTTCAGAGTTTTGAAAAACAAGTTTCTACTGATGCTACTTTTTCACATGTCATATTTTCTCAGGACATTGAAGAAGATCATGGCTTTTCATATATTCTTATCTTTTACTTTTTCAATAAACTCTTTTTCATGACACCCACATTTGTACCTCTGGTGTTTGGTGAGCCATCCACTCATTGAGACTTCCTAAGTAAGTCAACCTTTGTCTTCCTCTTCTTTTCTTTCCTCACAACAAACCTGTAGTATCTGGGTTTTCCAAACCTTTTTTCAGTACATGGCCTAGAAACTAAAACCACCCTGCCTAATGGCTTTTAGCAACTATTTTTGGCAAAACCTCTCTGTTTAATTAGTGATTGGTTCCATATATTCTTAGCATGAGGCAATGGGGCCACATTTCATATTGTTCTACTCACCTTCCCATTTGTTGGGACATCATATAATACTAACTTGCATAAATTAACATATACAATACATAACTTTAGAGCTCTTTTCTTTTCTTCATTGGTATTAACCCCTTAAAAACACATATTTTCCTTTTATCTTTTTGGGCTCTTTAAACAATTACCAGATCAAAGTAAGAAAAAGACAGTAGTATTTCATGTTGATATTACATCTACTCTTCATTTCCATAATTCTGATTTTTAGGTGTAAAAGGAATAAAAAATTTATAAGTAATCATTTACATAACCCCAGTCAGCATATTGTTTTGGGCAATAACTTTTAAGGAAGTAACAGTAAAATATGTTAAATACTAGTTTATCTTAACCTTGTAAAAAACACACACCTTGTTCTCAAAGTTCTCCATTTCTAATTTGCAAGCCTTTGTTACAAATCCCTCTACTCTTAGCAGAAATTTCAAATTGGGCATTACATCCACAAGCACTGGTTGTCCTGGATATTTTCTTATTTCTTCCTCAATCATTTCCAGCACCCAGGTCAGTGTGAGTTGCTGAGGATTCTCCCGAAGCAGTTTTGCCAACTCAATTGTTGCATTGTTGCTTGACTGGCTCTCATGTGCTTCATCATCAGGGATTAATTTTTTTCGAAGGTTTTGAAGAATCAGATCTTCTCCGCAAACAAACTTAAACTGGAACATATCAACCATGTTGTTGACCACAGTTCCCTTTCCAGAACCTGGGCCACCTGTTATCAGAAGAAAGGCTAGAGCATCAGTATATACAAGACAAGTCAGCACATTTAATATAACTTGTACCTTAAGGGAAAAAAAATTCTCAATTGTGTTCGTTAGGGCTAAACTTAGCTAGGCATAGACTTAATGACTAAAATTCACCTCCAAGCTTGAAGGTAACAAAAAAATCTATCTTAGGTATAGGGTTTCAAAGTTCTGCAATTATGACAATACTGGGCTCCAAAAAAATTAAAATATCACAGATGAAACAATCATATGGCCACCAATAATAGGCCTGCAGTTTACTACTAGCCCACCTCCCTCCTTCCCCACTTCAGTGAGGGAGAAAATCTCATAAATTTTCAAATAAGAGTGGACTATTTTGTGCCAACTCCATTCTTAACACTGCACATAGGTGTGCAAGATAATCATTTAACATAATTTTCACTGTGGTTTTGTTGATTCTGATTTAAACAAACTAAACATCCAGATTAAGTTAAAACAATTATTTTTGCTCTAAGAATGGGCCAAGCAATGTTTATCTATTTAATTTTTAAAATTTAAACCTGATTTATTTATTGGTCTTATTATAAAAAATATATTAGTGTGAATAATGGCTTTACTTATGCATAGGGGCAGAATATCTTATTGACCTATGTTGAGCTAAGCATAACATGAAAAAGCTATCTGAGCTGTAGCAGACTGTTAAACAACTCCACAATCCCAAACATAATTTACCCTTAGAGTAATGAAAAAAAATCCTAATAACACACCATGTCCTAGAGAAACTATCTCTAATGAAATAGTGTTCACTTTATGTTACAGAAAATAAAAAAAACCATCAGTGAGTTGCAACCAAACCAGTAAATATCGCATATTCTACCTGTACAAAATCTTCACAAGAACAAAACTTCTACCAACATGATATATTGGTGCTGGATAGGTAAATTCTAAGGTCATCCAGAGAAACTAGTTCCTTAATACTACAAGGGACTTTCATTTATATTATTTCAATATACACACCCTTTAAAATAAAAAGAAAAAGTACTGATTCAAAAAAATGTAAGTGGGATCATCTGAAGAAATCAAACCCTGATAAATGCTGAAGCTGGAAATACAGTATAGTACAATGGTCTCTTCAATTAACATTTCTTTAGCTACACAGTCAAAGATCTTGTGAAGTGAACACCCTCTTTTTCACATTTATATTTCTTTTCATTAAATATTGAGGTGTCTAGTAGGTTATCTAAATTCATATGAAGAGTTTCAATGATTTTAATAGTTTTACAGATAGCACAGCTTAAAGAAAATTCAATGCCCCTTTTAACATAGTCCTGTTTTAAAATCATAACAGCATGGAAGGCAAAGCTTGATCACATTATGTCAATAAAATATCTATGCAGAGGTCAGAAAGTCTTTATGTATAAGACCAAATTCTATTATTCTAAGATTTTAAGGTCATGGCTAGCAAACAGCATGAGAGGAAAGAGGAAACAGCTTTTTTTACACCAATTGCAAAACTTAACTTAAATATGTCATTTACTTAACATAATTTAGAGAGAAATCCAAATAATTTTCACAAACTTGGTTGTATAGTAAAAATGTATTTTTCACACTAGTTGACCAATGTAGAGTTTTGAATAAAATTATTCAAGGAATTAAACATGGTTGTATAGATTGTGGTATTCCCTGACAAGTGCTCTTAATACAAACATGTTACTACTTATTTTATTGTATACTATACACATGAAAACCATGTACAACCCATCTCTTTATTAACAACAACAAATTAATCCTTTGTCTTCATAAAAAGTATCATTAGAGCTAAATTTCATCACTAACAACAAATGTATTGCCTTTCACAATGAAAACTTAAATATTCACAAATAATTCTTTGTCCCAATGGATAGTACCTGTGCCTGAGTAAAAAAACCTAAACAATTTTCAGAATTATTAAATATTGATAAATTTTACATTTTACCATATTGACTATATAAAATGTATAAACTACTACTGGTAATACAACAAAATTCCCACCAAAATGTCACTTTATTCTTTAAACCCTTACAAATATAATCAAATCTTACAAAAAATTATTTTCTGTTTCAGTGAAATTATCAACCTGGGTGAAATATTAGATTGGGATTATTATTTTTCAGGGAAAAAGTTAACTTTAACTGACACCTGGGAAAAAATGACTGACATGACTGATGACTGGGTACCTGAAAAGCAAGTAATACCATTAGGGTAGCAAGTTTTCCCCTGCTTGAAAGCAGTAAATGAGCTGTCATTTTTCTACACAGATACAAAATATAGTTGATTGTCATTTCACTTTTACATACACCACTAAAAAACTGGATCAACTCTGTCTGTTATATATTTGAAACCAACAAGAAGTATGGCGCTGATGAAAATGAAACACAATCCTTTAAAAACTAGGAAGTTCTGAATAGCAGTGCCACAATACAATATAGGTCTATACTGTACTTTCAACTTATTTCTTTAAATTAATTATTTAATTAAGGCAACTGTAAAGTCACCGTAAACCTTGCAGCAACTCCATAATTTCTTTATTTGTATTTGGTCTTTTGCAAAACTCATAGCAAAAAGGTAACACTTTTGTCTCCCAAAAATAAATGTTCCCGTGAACAGAAAAATAACTGAATGAATTTTTCTTTCTTGCCATGTTCACGTACCTTTTTCCTAAAATAACACAAAAATTTGATTTAATTTAAACAACACTTAATCATATTTTGTATTGTGAAAGTTCCCAATACAAGATTGAGCCATAAAGAAGAATTGTAGTTAGAGGGAAAATTGACAACCTTGTAAACTGATTGATATGTATGCATCTGCCGCAGTTGCATAAATTAAATGAAACAAAACAATCATTCTCTTTTCCATTCTTTATTTTTCATCACCTTAACAAAACAAAATATCTTGAATCATATAAGTATTATGAAGTAATGATGTTTAACACCTCAAATATTTAACTATTATCCTCATATATAATTATGCTGGGTTGAGTTTTGGATGTCAGAGCATTTCAAAACAATAAAAAAATAAACCAGAGGTATGTGTTTCTAGTTTTAAATCAAAGCAATGCAACTTAAATTAAAATGACTCCTTGCTTTCATTATTATCAAAGCTTTATGTTGCTTTCCATAAAATAAATCAATGTGTAGCTACTGCCCAGAAGAGTATCTGACAGAGTACATTCCACATTTTCCTTTATTAGGTAAGTGTAAAAATGTTTATAATGATTAATAGATTTTGTTAACAGAAACTGATGCAGTTATTTCAATACTTTATCTAGTATAACCTTCATAATTTTTACAGAGATAAAAATGCACTTAATCTAATGCTTGGGGTGTTACACTAATGTGGTTTCTGATAGTTTATACGTGACATGATAAGTATAAAATGATAAATGGAACAAATTATTCAATTGTTTAGCCATAATGATAGTTAATTTACATAATCTAACAGGCTTTATTTTCCATGAGTACCTTATATATTTCTATGTTGGAGGATATACCTTCAGTTCTAATCAATCTTTTACAAATGGTAAACCAGGTCATTATGTAGGCAGTACTCGTTGTCAGTTAACAGAAAGCAAGTCCATGGCAATGCTAAATTTCAACAGGTGTATTCACAAAATATCATTGTCTTCCTCTAATCTCCTACTTTGATCTCATATAATTGCACATAAGGCAGGTCTACTGAATATGACTAATCCAATAACTGCTGTTTAACACTAATAAGAATGTAGTCAATCCAATTTCAACTCTCGTAGCAGTAATGCAGAGGAACAGTAGGGTTATTCATTAATTCCACCTCCCTCCGCATTTTTCTTCAGTGAAATCCCTTACTGCAAAAAGAAAAGACAAATGTGTAGTTGATTAATACTGGTGACCACCTTGTCACATTTAAAGGCCATTCTAATGCCTGTTCCATACAGCATTCTTGGGTAGTCAGCTAATTTTAGTCATGCAAACACTCGAGAAAAATGTGTCCTTTGCTGAAGTCATATAGGAAATTATTTTACCAGAGTTCCATCAACAGTTGTTCACACTCCATTAATCATGCATGTAATTTAAAAGATTTTCTTATTAAAGAGTCTTTTTTGTAGATGCCTATCACCTCTTTGTAACTGGAAACAGCAATCATGTTACAGGACATGCCAATACAATCCACAGATAAAACAATTAAAGCCTTGGCACTACTGGATAGTAACTTGGCCAACCCAATTAGCACTGTCACCACAATAAAAGGCAAATATTTTTACATTGATGTGCCTAATAACATGATTTTTGCATTCTAAATGTAGTTCTATGGCACTGAGACTTGGGTAAAGACACTTATGCTGAACAGCACAATCATAAAAGCAGGCTGCAAACCATTCAAATATGAGGATGAGGAGCTGTTTGCATTTGAAAAGAACATGTTACTCATCCTTATTTCAAAACACTAGTATGTTTCTGTGCCTGTGCATGACCTTCCTAAGCTTTACATCCACAAGTAAAAAATCACTGTTTTCTTTTGAGCAATACATACACTAACTTTATCAAACTCGTTAAGTCCTCCAAAAATAATGTCCTTACTTTTCAATGCAGACTGAACTTCTTTATTATTGTTCTAATAACAGTAGGCTCCTGTTCAAGTATATCCTGCTATAATTAATTCTTGCACTATGCCCTTGGTGATTGACAGTCTTTTTATGACCTGCTTCCAAATACCCATTAGAAATAATTCTTTTCATTTGCTGCTAACAAATGTGCTCCTAAAGTCATACATTCGATTCAGGTTAATGCTTTTGTGGGTCATTGTTGATAGCAGGTGAGGGGCCATTCCTTTCCCTGGTTCCAGCCTGAATTTGCTTCACCTATAATAAACCATAGTTTGTTCCTTGTTTAAGAATATGGAAGCTCAAAGACCCTTTGGTGCAGAGTCACTTTCAAGAGGAATTCTCTCTGTCTGTCTGTCTCTCTCTCTCTGTGTCTGTCTTTCTCTGTCTGTCTCTCTGTCTGTCTGTCTGTCCCTCTCTCTCTCTCTCTCTCTCTCTCTCTCTCTCTCTCTCTCTCTCTTTGTGGCAAGTTTGTGGCAAAAATAAACCTCACCATTAGCACAAAGACACTTGGTGGTGGAACAAGATGGTTGATCGCCAGCTTACAGCAAAGCGTCTAGCATTTAAAGCTTGGAAAAAAGGCAATTGATCTCGTGCAGCATATGAATCAGCAAAACATGAT